>CAUYON010106190.1:0-121483 GCA_963573935.1 Arctocebus calabarensis | reverse complement strand
ATGTTATTTATAATATATAATTTTATGTGCATTTCATGGGTACGTGACTTATGCAATTGCACAGACCTCAGGCTCAGAAGGGCCCTGAACTTGATTTAATATTCCACTTTGACATCTTAAAATTCTTCTTTTTTTTTTTTTGAGACAGAGCCTCAAGCTGTCACCCTGGATAGAGTGATGTGGCATCACAGCTCACAGCAACCTCCAATTCCTGGGCTCAAGCGAGTCTCTTGCCCCTGCCTCCCAAGTAGCTGGGACTACAGGCGCCCGCCACAACGCCCGGCCATTTTTTGGTTGTAGCCGTCATTGTTGTTTGGCAGGCCGGGCTGGATTCGAACCTGCCAGCTCAGGTGTACGTGGCTGGCGCGTTAGCCCGTTGAGCCACAGGCGCCGAACCTCTTCTTTTTTTTTTGAGGCAGAGTCTCACTCTGTCCCCTGGTACAGTGCCATGGCATCATCATAGCTCACAGCAATCTCAAACTCTTGGGCTCAAGCAATCCTCTTGCCTCGGTCTCCCAACTAGCTGGGACTACAGGTACCCTCCATGACACTGCGCTAATATTTTTATTTTTAGAAGACATGAGTCTCATTAACTCCCAAACTCAAGCAATCTACCAGCCTCAACGTCCCAAAGTGCTAGGATTACAGGCATGAGCCACCATGCCTGGCCACCATGTTAAAATTCTTAACAATTTTATCTTTGAACTTGGGTTTTGTGAGTGAAGTCCAATAAGGGAGCATTTGCCTGAGCAGCAGAGATGGGCACAGTACGCTGTTCCTTCCGCCCCATCTGCAGGGAGTGTTCCATGTCCCCTTGATTTCAGCATTCCCTATGAGTTCAGTGAGACTCAGAGCAAGTGCAGGGTGAGTGTCGCACTTGCAAGTGAAGAGCCACCCTGGCTCTCAGAACCAGAACTTGGTATGAGTGCAGACAGAGGCACAAACACCCCAGGAACCATTTTGCATGCGTCGTGTCCTTGTAGTATTCAACCACTGATGCTGACAGCCCACCAGAGCCCCTTTCATTTGTGCCCTTCCATATTCATCATTTAGCTAGAGACCCTGCCAGTAGAATGTGTGGGTACCAAGAAATGAAGCAGTCAAGTAGTTTGGGGAGCGTTTCCACTTCCTGGTAAGAATAGCCTAGGTATGCATGTGGTTCCGAAACGCAAGTTGTAAAATTTCTGTGATTCTGCTCACAGGTTAAATGCTCTTGTATTCATACTTACAATTGAGATTGTTACATATAAAGATCAATAGTAAAACTTCAAGCTAGCAGTCTACAATGTATTTTTTCCTTTGAACAACTTAAAGTAGGAAATGAAAAACAGGAAAAGTCAAGAGCGAGACCACAGAAGAAAGGGGGAAAATATCTCCTATGTCAGTACCCTTAGTGGTACTTTTTGCCGAGCTTTTCACACAAGGGCCCTGCAAGTTCTGGAGCCAGTCCCGAGCACTACACAGAAAGAAACGAGAATGAATGAGCAGGGGCGCAGCACGGTCCTCAGCGGGCGTGGGGTGGCTCTGAGCCCAGGCCCTGCCTCTCCCACCCAAATTTGCAGAGAGGAAGGAGCTGTGAGATTTGCTTGCTCTCATTCAGTTAATCAAGTTGCCAGGCAAGCGTCAACAGTAACTTAGACTTTATCACAATATTTTCTTTGGCTCCTGGCCTCACCTTGAAGGTGAAGTTCAGGGGTGGTGGGGGGTGTGGCTACTCTGAGCTCACTCCCTTGGGTCACTCTGGAGGCATGTAAGCACGAAGAAAGCTCATTTTTCTGCTCTTAAAAACAATCAGGCCCTTTCCTTCTGTTATTTATTTTTTCATTTTCAGTCCAATTTAGTAAGGGCTGGGGGCCGTGACTCAGTCCTTCCTTGTGCCCATGGAGAGGCCGCATACGGGAGCTGGGAACCCAGCTGATCTCCGGGAGCCATATTTATGACCCACAGGGGGACAGACCGTACTACAGGGATTCCTGGCAGAGCAGCCGAGTGGCAGTGTGGGGTACCCCAAGACCAGGTGGCCCTGAAAGGCCCCTCAGCTCCTGGAACCAGGGAGATGGGGTGGGGAGCCAGGGCAAGGGGCAGCCAGTGGCCTTTCTAGGGGCCAGGCCAGGACTGGTGTCAACAGAGGGAGGGTTGTACTGGAGGGCAGCCTTGGACTGGTGGCCCTCAGTGATCAGGAAGCAAGGGACTGAGAAAGGGAACCCAGTTTGCCACTTGCTCCAGACCCAAGGGGCAAGGCCTGTAGAAATCACTGACCATTCCAGAACCATCTCTACATGGCTATTCAGCACACAGGCAGGATGTGTTGGGGGAGGGAGCTTAGTTTTGGCACTACTTGGATATGAATTTAAACATCAGTTGGCTTACCTCCCTGAGCCTCAGTTTTTCCCATCTGTGAAATGGGGTTGGTGGGAGATGGTGGAAGTAATCCTATCTGTACCCACTGGCCACCAGTGGTGGAGCTGGGATGGACACTGATGGTGATCCACTCTGGGCCAGGCATGAGCTTGTCACTGGAGATGCAAGAGTAAACAAGCCTGGTCTGTTTTGTCTTCAAATGCCACCTCCCTAGAGGGGCTTTCCCTGGTGGAAGTCTCGAGCCCACCCGACCTCCCTGGTCTCACCTGGTGATTCCTTCACGACCCTCGTGGCCTCTGTGAGCTCATTCCTCTCTGTGCCTGCTGGTCCGCCGTAGCTTTAGAAACCAGGACCAGCTCGTTCATCTCCACGTCCTCAGTCTCAGGCAGCGTTCCCAGCACAGGCATTTGATCAGCATTCACTTTCATTGATTGACTGATCCATGGGGCCATAATAATATAAGAGACATAGTCCCTGTGCTCTGGGCCTTCCTGTCGTGGGTTTGCATCTCAGCCTTGTCTATGATTCCTGCAGCTCAGAAAGATGCCTCTCACATCTGGGAAACCCTCTTCAAAATCAAGGCCCCATCTCAGCCTCTGCCAGCAAGAACCCACAGTGCGCTGCTTTCAGCCAAAAATACATAGGGAGTAAAATGTACATGAACTACAAGGCCATGTGGAGCACAGCTTGTGTACAGGCAGGGATCCAGAGTTGTGGGTCCCCCTCATGGGTGTAAGTGCCGGGGCTGCCACCTACTGGCTAGGTGACCTTGGGCAAGTTCTTTTAACCTCTCAGGACTGTAGTTTCCTCATCTGCAAAATGGGCCAGTGGTGGTCCACCTCACAGGGCTGTCATGGTGGGTGGTTGTGGGTGACTCCACGTCTATTGCTTTAGAGAGAGTCTGGGTCACCTAGCTGCCATTTCTAACTTCAAATATGACCTTCACCACTCACTCCCCATCAGACTCTCTGATGTTGGGTGTGACACCTCACCAGCCCAGCCTCAATTTCCCTACCGTAAAATGAGGATGACATTGGGGTCCCCTGCAAGGTTGCTTGTGAGAGTTAAATGAGACATTGAGCCTTAACGCTGCCCCCATCCCTGGCCCTGAGACCGTCCCTAGTCTCAGCCTCAGGAAGGGACAGGAATTGGGGGAGGGATTTTGGCTATCCTTAAGGCCAAGACAGAATCCCCCTCTGAGTCCCCTCATTGAAGGTGAGAGCAGGCCTCTGGGGGTCCCCTGTGTTCACAGGCCACTCCCCCAACAGGTGCATCACCCAGGTACACAGACAACCCACAGCTAGTTTTCACAGGAGAATCATGGCCACTCTGGGAGCCAGTGGTGGTGAGTGGGGCTCTGTCCTCCCCTATCAGCCAAGGCACTCCTGCCATCTCACTGCCATCCAGCTATCTGGCTCTTTTCCCCATGGGGGTGTCCCTCTTGGGCTTCAAGGGGAGGGTGACATATTAAAAGGACACTTGGGACCATCAAAACCCTGTGTAGCTCCTCACCTGCTTGGAGAAGTACTCAAAGTCTTCCCCATGGCCGCAAGGCCCTGCGGGCTCATCCCTTCTCACTCTCTGCCTCCCTGTTCCTGGAGCACATCTACTAAGCATGTTTGCGCATTGGAGCTTTGTGTTCACAGGCGCTTCAGCCCAGTTGGGCCCATGTCTTCCAGGTGGGCCCATCATTTCCTCCACCCTTACTCAGGATCTTCTCAGTGAAAATTTCTCTGCCTCCCCTCACCGAGGACCTTACTGTCCTGTTCTCTTTCCTTAACTTGATTTATTCCACCTAAATTACATTTATGTACCTTTTTCTCCCTCTAGAAAGTAGCTCCACCTGATCAAGAATGTTTGTCTCTCTTATTTGCTGCTGAGTCCCTAGCTCCTAGAATGTCGCCTGGCACATGTAAGTATTTACTGGATGAATGGATAGGTAAGCAGGTGATGGGTGGGAGGATGAATGGTTAGGTGGATGGATGAGTAGGTTGATGGGTGGGTGAGTGGATGGATGGATGGGTGACTGGATGGGTGGTGTATGAAATGATGGGTGGATGGGTGGGTGAATGAGTAGGTGAATGGATAAATGGATGAATGATATGTGATAGAGTGACTAGATAAGTCTACAACTGCTGATAGATGTTGTCAAGTGAAGGGAGAATTCTAGCTGGCTTTCTGATCTTTGAAGCAGCTTTGAAGATCTTGACACTGCAGGCTGACTACTTGACCCTGTGAGGCTCAGTTTCTTCGTCCGTAAAATGGGTACAAATTTAGTATGACCATTGACTTCTCAGCATAGTTGGTACCTGGACTGTAGTGACAGTAAATGCTGTTTTTTGCTATTATTTTACTTCCAGAATTTGTCTGGAGAGGAAGTGGAGAGGAAAGAGCCAGAGCAGCTTATGCTGAGTTTCTCTGGAAGCACAGGAGCACAGCCCGTGGGCTTGTAGAGTGGAGCACAGAGGTTAAAAGCCCAGGCTCTGGAGTCAGACCGGCAATGGGACCGACTCTTTCACTTTGTAACTGTGGTTGAGGGCATGTCACAGGATTCTGCTAAACCCCAGTTTCCTCATGTGTGGCTGGGGATAATAATAGAACCTCCCTGCTATGAGCAATGCAAGGATTAAGTGAGATGAGTCCATGAGGGCCTGGCACATGGACGTTTCCAACACTTGTTCTCCTCACTGTGGGCCAGAATCCCAATGCACACCTGAATCTCCTGATTTGAAATATGAGTGTGTTCGAGACTGCTCTTTATCCCCCACATTGGCTAAGTCCTCCTTGGGCAACAGTACCTCTGGATTTTAGCTGGGCTTGGGGCACTCTGAATCTCCCTCCAGCAGCTACATGTGGCAAACAACCAACTCAGGCCAGTAGGCTTTGAGCAGACGTGGAAAACAGCTAAGCCTGGCCTTCAAAGGGAAGGGCATTCCCTTCCCTGTTCTCCCCTGCCCTGCTGGCTAAACACAGACCTCAGCCGCCTGATGGCGATCTGCTGTGGACTTTCTAAACATTCCTGAAAGAAGCAGAGCAACAAGAGGGAGGGAGCCTGGGCCCTGACCCTACAGAGCCACATATCCACCTGTTTACCCTGGAACTGCTCTGGGAGAGAACACAAACAAAGTTGTCTCTTTGTAAGTTGCTGTTATGTGGGGTCTCCAGGACAGCATCTGAAGCTGCACCCTAAATAATACTTCCAGCAACTACTTCTAGTTGTAAGAAAATTTAGTGGAATCACCCCCAACATGCTAAACAAACGTCTGCGGGCTGAGCACAAAGGTGTGGACCACCCATTACAGTCTCCTGCTTAGATTTAATAACCTCACCAGGGGCAAGGAGGTAAGAAATAAACCAGTTTCATTAGGAGAGGATCATTACATCATAGTCATAATAAGGATGCTCAGTAAACCACTGAGATCTGTCCCGGAATGTTCTATCCCTTTTCCCTTCAGTACCTGGTGGAATCCTCAAACTGTCCTATAAGGTAGGTCATTTTGGAGGTGTGGGTATAGAGGTGTAAGACATACTCCACCCAGGGCCAGTGAGGACCCCTGTGTACCCAAGCCAGCAGGCAGTCACAGCTCTGACATGATGCATTCCAATTCCTCCACCCTGGTGAGAAGCAAGGCTGAGGCTGGCTGGAGAAGGAAGGCCCCTGTCCCTGCCAGACAGCTAAGTGGTGGCAGCATCTTAGGAGAGGCATTGCTGCAGAGAAAGAAGCAGAAAGACATGCTTGTGAGGGACCAGGGACCCTGGATCATGGGCCAGGTGTGACAACTCCCTCCAACTACTTCAAAGGTGGCCTTGCAGGCAGATGCCCAGAGGGTCTCCAGCATATGTGGAGATGGGATGGGGAACATGTAGATTTGGCTGAAACCCCCAACCTTGAGGTTTCCTGAGCTGGGCTGTTCTTAGGAGTCTCCATCCACCCACCATCCTCACCCCTGATTCAGGATGAGGAGAAGGCAATGAGGAAGAGCCCAGGTCCTTTGTGCTATCTCTGAGCAACCCTGCCATCGGAGGACTGCCTGTCCCTTGTTGATTTAATGCTCTTGGCTTTGGCAATTCAGGGTCTCCTTGGCTTACCTTATATACTCTGTGCCCTTAGACTCTATAAGGAACCTTGTTGGCCAGGATCTGCTTTTCCTGGCATTCCAGGCCCACTGGGGAATGATACCTTCTAAGGTTGCCAGAGAAGCACAAGCTACTTCTGAAAACTAATCAACTTGATTATTTATTTGCAAGTGTGAAAATATTCAGGGCATCCTAAAACATTTGTAGAACACAAACATTCACACAAAGAAAGTATCAAAGTGGATAAACTGAATATTTCCCACTGGAATAATCAGAGATAATTTTAGGAAAAGAATTTTAAAAGTTTTTATTCTAGATTGTATCTTCAGAAGGATTTGAGAGACTATCACATCAGTAAGAGTAAATTATTGTAAAAATGGAATAGTCAGAGATGAAGGAATAGTTATTGACAGTGGGAAATATGACGATTACATTTGAAAATGTCAATGAATGGACTGAAATAGACACGGCTGATGATAATGTTAGTAATCTGGAAAATCGAATTGAAGAAATCTCCCAGAAGGTAGCATAAAGAGGCAAAACTGGAAAATAGAAAAGTTAAGACAGAGGATAAATCCAAGTGGTCCAACCTCTGTATAATGAAAATTTCAAAAGAAGAAAAGAGAGAATAAAGGGGAAGGAATAAGTAAAGAAATGAGGCCCTTTCATTGCATATCTTGAGTCCTCAGTTTACATAGTTCCACCTGGTGCCGACTGTAGTGAACATCTACAGACATTAGAAAAATCTTCAAATCTTTAAGAACAAAGAGGTTACCCTGTAGGATTTTGGAGATAATAATTGAAAAGTGATCAATTATTCAATTCTAGTGACCAAAAAATTGGAAATCAGACTAATAGTCACCAGAGGATGATGACAATACATCTTCCATGTTGAGAATATAAAATATTTTCAGCTAAGATTCTTCATATAGGTAAATGATATAAAGATACTCTAAGAAGCTCAAGAATTTGAAACCATATAACTCTATATGAAAAATATTACTCAAGGATTATATATCAGTCTCTTGAAAAGCAATGTAGAGAAAGAGGATGGCATACATACTTTAAATATGTGTCAGTTAATGATTATACAGAAGAGGCAAAGAGTACGATCAGAAAGATACTAAAAGTATCTATTAAACCCGACATTTGAAAGATTCTCCTTTGAGCAGTAAAGGTTCT
Source organism: Arctocebus calabarensis (assembly GCA_963573935.1). NCBI lineage: Eukaryota > Metazoa > Chordata > Mammalia > Primates > Lorisidae > Arctocebus > Arctocebus calabarensis. Next base: position 113,863 of record CAUYON010106190.1, on the reverse strand, counting down.
GTGACTCAGGATCCCATTTTCCTTTTCTGTGGTCCATTCACATGTAGATCCTTAGGAATACTATTAACTTGGTCGATTTGTAAATGCTGTTCATTGGTTTTGAGAATCAACATAGTAACAAATCAAAGATTTCACTCTCAAGTTTACTACAGAGTGATGGGAAATAATAGCTGACAGCATTAAGATATCACATACCAGTCACTATTCTAAGCACTTACTCTGAGTTAGCACTGAATATGTTCATTCTTCACCTTCACGACAACTTTATGAAGCAAGTACTATCATTATCTCCATTCTTACTGATGAGGAAACTGGAACACACAGATGTTATGTAACTTCCCCAAAGTTACACAGCCAATAAGTGATAGAGGTGGGAAATGAATCCAGACTACCCTCAGGACCCAGGATTTAAAGTTATATACTTAACCTGGATGGGGGAGGGGAAAGAACAGATGGAAGTTAGAGTAGCTGCACCTGTTTCTTTATCTTTCAATGGAAGGAATCATTCAATACCATCTAAAGGAGGCAAATCCAGAAGCAGACGTAGATAGATCATTAAAGGCAAACTTAACCATCAGAACAAAGCTAGAAAAACCAAAACCAAGAATTGATTGAAACCACATTCCAAAAGGAGCCTGGGCAGTGGCTGTGTTTTCTTCCCTTCCCAGAGGGCGCAGGTGACTGCTGATTGGACCCTGAGAGCACTCATAGGAAAGATTACTGGCATTGAGAACAGAGTTTCCATTGAGGCCCTCTGGATGCTTGTAGAACCTGAGTCTTGGTCTGGCAACATCCTCCAGGACCTGGAAGACATGGTCAAGTTGCTCCAGCTCTGGGGTCTTCTTCTTACCTACTTCTCCTGTGTTCCCACCATGTGCAATCCATGGGCCTCCTGGCACTCCCCAAGAGTGCTGGCCATCTCTCCCGCCGCAGGCCCCTTGAGGGGTCCCAGGCTCTGCCTGCCCGGCCACAGCTCTGTGGTTCTCTCCGTGAGTCATGGTGGCTCTGCCCTGCCGTCTTCACTGCTATCTCGGGGAACCCGAGAGCCCCCTTAATTCCCTGCAGCTGTGTCTCTGAGCACTGAGGTAATCCATTCTGGCGCAAGAGGAAAGCAGAGAGTTTGTTGTGTCTTTGTTTCATTCAAATGGTTTAGACGATGAGTCACTCCGTTTCTCCCTTCTTTTCTTTTTAAACCAGGGCACCGTCTGGGAGTCATTCTTGATTAGAAGTTGACCTCAGAAATATGCTCACATCATTTTGAAAACATCTCCCAGCACCACAGAAATCGACTCTGATTGAGAAAGGACACTGAGTGGACGATGGCCAGGACTGGGTGTGTCCGCCCTGCCTCTGCCCAGGACAAGGGACTCCCCACATGCTTAGTGAGGATGCCGTCCTCGTCACTTGGTTTTTGACTCCCAGTGACTGGGAGTGATCAATTGTCACGTGTACGTGTTGATCTGGGGCCAGCACTGGACATGGCGCTGACTGTCATTATCGCCATCATCATTGTCAACACTAGCCACCATTACCAAGTACTTACTCCAGACCACACAGTTGCTAAGGGAGTCTCGTTAAAGGCCCTATTTCCATCTCACAATGTCCGGTCAGGCAGGTGTCCTTGTGCCCAGTGGTCTGTCCCCATCCCCTCTCACCTCAACAGCCTCCTCTATCCCTTGGATATGGTGACACTTCCCAAGGGCACACTTGAGCATGTTGCCTCCTCATAGAAACCTTTAGGATAACTCAGCCCTCCTCACTTCCTCCGGGAAGCCCTGCTGACCTCCCCCATCTCCCATCTTAGCACTCCTCCTCATAGAACTCCCGGCAGTGTGACTTCACATTTGCTGTGTGATCACATGGCCTGTCCCTGCCCTCTGTAGGATGCTGAGCCACCAGAAGACAGGGTTCTTCTTGGGCTCCCAGTGGGTCTCCAAGGCTCCTACCCACACACTGGCGCACAGGAGACACTTAACTATTTGCTGAGTAATTATGAATGAATGAATGAAGAAAACTGCAGTAGGGGGTCCCAGGAGGGAGAGATCCCATCTCAACGGGGGAAAGAGGGGCACCAAAGCCAGAATTTAGATACACAGAGAATGGATGGCACTGGGCGGAACTATGGACTATGACCGCATGGATTCAGAGACTCAGAGAGGCAAGAAAAATACAAGTTATCTTTCCTTCAGCTCCCTGAAATCAGAGATGGATTCCTCACTGGGTGACCAAAAGGAGAAATACCCAGACTTCCCAGGTGTGAGTCGCCAGTAAGTCACTGTGTGATTTTGGACAATCTGTGTTTCCTTGTGTGTGATGGTGACGGCAACACCAGCACATCTTCAGAGTCAGTCCGAGGACGCAGAGTGGTCTCAACTGCGGAGGAAGAGCCAGCCATCATACCAGAGTACTTAAATGATAATGGCACAGAGGTGTACCCCAAACTTTTTTGTTAATAATTTGAAGACTATTTTTTTTCAAAAAATGGCATCAGAACAGTCATCCCACAAAACTCTGAAATATCTTGGAGTTCCTTACTCTTATTTCACAGCTTGACGTTTGGTTGGCTTTGAGTTGAAGTAGGGGGCATGGGACATCCTAATCTCTTCAGGATTCTTGGTTTTAAAAGTCTCCACGGGTGTGTGCTATTGTTTCAGACAAATCAAGTTGCAATCCCAAGCTTCATTTCATGGCGTGGACCTGCCTTGGGGGAGACTTGGGGTCTCCTCTAGCTTATTAGGGACTCGGCACATGGTCTGAGGTCGGGGAGGGGTGGCTCCCTGGACGCTGCTCTTGCTAGGGTGCAGAGGGAGGCCTGACACAGAGCACCCTTGCCAGGCTTCCAGGACCCCTTCATCTAGGGGGCAGTGGGGCTCCACCCAGCACCTCCCTTTGTCTCTCCAGTGGCCGGGAGGTGTTGGCATACAGGGAGTTTCTGTGGCCCGCGCTTTGCCGGGCTGGTCCCGGAGGATATGTGTATCTTTCACATTCAGGTGTTTGTGTGGGGGAAGCTCATGAGAAACACAATTATTTAGTGTCCCAGCAGCACATGACCATTTCTAAAAAAACTGAAGCAGGACAGCTGTCCCCACGTAGGGAGCCCTCTGGGGGCCCAGGTGACACAGAGAGGGCCATCTCCCTCTAGCCTGGCTGAGGAAGGGAGGTGGATTTCAAAGGCTCATAATATTCACGTGGAGAAACCGCACCTCTTCACACTAGCTTCTTGGCCACATTCAAGTTGTGAGATTCCCAAAACAAATCTCCACAAGCAGTTTGTCCAGCCGGTGGTCCCCCTAATTCTTGCTTGGCAAAGTAAGGAAGTTCCTGATGTGGGTGCCGAACCCCCTGCCCAAGATCTCTGAGCCCCCTGTGCAGAGACCCTGGGCCATGTGATCCCCGTTGGGGGCAAGGGTAGGGGTTTCAGGCTGTGCCACTTTGGGTGTACACACTGGGGTTCGGATCCTAACTCTGCCAGTTCACAGCTGCGAGGCCAGCAGCTGAGCCACACAGACCTCGCAGGGAGGGCGGAGCATGGCACCAAGCACATGACAAACCCTCCAGGGAACACTGTGGGCCACCAGGTCCCTGGCTGATGTAAAAAGAGCAGTGTGGAGCCCTAGGCTGTCTCAGCTGCCCCTCTGCATAAAGAGGGGGCTCCATGGGGAGGTGTGGCCCACGGTGGTGACAGAGCCCCATGATGGCTCAGAGCAGGGCTCCTTGGGTACATGGGTGGACATGGGTGTGAGTTCCTGCTTATTGTCTTACCCTCTGGGTGGCCTCTGGCAGGTGACTTCACACCTCCAAGCTTGTTTCCTGTAAAGCGGAGGTGACGGCAAGCCCTCCCCACAGAGCTGCCATGAGGACGTCACCAGCACAGTAGTGAGGAGCTGTAACTGTGCCAAACTCAGAGTTAAGCAAGGGAGTTGTGGTTGGCAGCATAACGGCCCCCCACAATGTCTAGGTGCTCATCACTGAGCCTGAGAATGTGTGCAATGTGGCAACAGGAGAATTAAGGCTGAAGACGGAATTAACGTTCCTAATCAACTGACCTGGCGATGGGGAGATTAAGTTGGATTATCCACATGGATCCAGTGTAACCATGGGAGTCCTTAAAAGTGGAAAACAGAGGCAGTGAGGAAGGCTGGGCCACACATTACAGGCTCAGAAGATGGAGGAGGGGCCACAAGCCAAGGACCTCAGGCAGCCTGAAGGAGCTAGAAAAAGCACGGAAACAGATGCTCCCCTACAGTGTCCAGAAGGAACAGCCTGCTGACTCCATGATTTTAGCCCAGGGAGACTTCCGACATCTTCAACTGTAAGGTATTAACTATTGTGGCAATTTGTGACAGCAGCAATAGGGGACTAACACGGCAGGGCTGTCACCCAGCTGGCCCGCTCTGTCTAGCACACCCTCTCAAGAACAAAAATGAGGGTCAAAATGGGATGAGTCTCAGATCCGCCCCTGGGGGTTACACCTCGTAGAATCCTGGCTCCTCACGAGAGGAGCCTCTGATCGTCAGCATCTCCCAGGGTGGTGTCACCAACATTAGTTCTGAGCAGAGCAGTGCTCAGTACGGTCTCATGGGCCCATCAGTACAGGAAAAGCTGCCCACACTGTCCCCTTTCAGATCACCACAGTGCTCTTTGGCATCTTAGAGACTCTGATGCAAAAAGAAGAAAAAAGGCATCTAACTTGAACTTTCACGGTACCTCCAAAGAAATTGTGTCATGAACCTACTTCCCCAACATGTTTTTCCCTTAATACTTGTGAACAACTCATAAAATGTGTGTTTGGTGGAAGGGCTGAGCCAACCAAATCTATTTGTGTGACAAATGGGGAGACCGAAGCTCAAGGGGTGAGGGCACTAGGGAAGCAGTGTGGCTCGGTGGGAAGAATATTGGTGACATCAGAGTTAAGGGGGATCTGGGCCTGCTGCCTGGCTCAGACATTCACCATGTGGCCCTGGGGAAGTCACATCACACCTCTTGGAACCTCCACTTTCTATTTGGTGAAATGGAGGTCAGGAGAACCCTCGCTTTGCAGAGCAAGCTGACAGGCCATGCCCTGCCCAGTGCCCACCTGGGAGGTAGTTAGGAAAAACGCATGACCGTGTTAGTTCTCTCTTGTTGCCATAATCATTTGCCACAAACTTCATGCTTAGTACAATACAAATGTAGTATCTCACGATTCTCAGAAGTGCTGAAATCAAGACGTGAGTAGGGCTGCTGCATTCCTTCTGAAGGCTGAAGAGGAGAATCCAGTTCTGGACTTTTCTAGCTTCTAGAAGCTTCCCGGGCTCTGTGCCTATTATCACCCCTCCTTCTCTGACTCTGATCCTCCTGCCTCTCCATATGGACCCTAATTATGTCGGGTCCACCTGGATAATCCAGAATAATGTCCCATCCCAAAGTTCTTAATCACATTTGCAAAAATCCCTTGTAAGTATTCACAGGTTCTGGGGATTAGGATGTGGGCATCTTCAGGACTGTTGTTCATCTGCCCTCACTACTCTCAAGACGCCAGGTGACAGTGCTTGGCTGTGGGATTAAGCTGGGGAAGAGGAGAAGGGAACACCTCACGGCTAAGGCCACAGTGGGTGGAATGACGTGGGCCTCAGGCGGGATGTGCGATTGTTGTGTGCTAGAGAGAGAGGGTGGGGGGCTCAGAATTGAGAAGATGGGGGCGGGGCCTGTGGAGACATGTAATTTCAAGGTCTAGGGAAGTGGGTCTCATAGCAGTCTGAGCATCATTTGGGCTTGGATAGAAATGCAGATTCCCGGGCCCCTTTGCAGACCTGCCTCATAAACTCTGAGGTGGGGCCAGCAATCAGCATTTTAACACCTGCCCCCCATGATTCTGATGCCCATTGGCATTTGAGAGCCCTAGTGTAGAGCATAACTGTGAGATGGGTTCCAGCAGCCTTGTGGGTGCCAGCTGCCTTGTCACCCCCATAAGATAGATACTGCCCGCCACCCATGTACACCAGGGGACTGTGTAAGATAAAAGATGAAAGGACAAAAAGCTGAGAATACCATAATTCTGAAATGATAACAGGCACCATTACTCTTAGATTGGTTCAGATTGGGCCGGAAACAGGACAAGATAAGAACAAATGGGCCAAGTACCCTCATGATGAGGGTTAACGAGTTAAGTGCTGTGACAAATTGTTTTACTCATCCATTAGTTGCTAGATCTGCACTATGTTACCTTATTGTTATCTAATGGCCCTTTATGTTACCTATTGGCTAAACAGCTAATTTGCAAGGTTCGCTTCTATAAAAGGGGTCATCGTGACCCCATGGTACTGCCAAAAAAATTATGTCATGAACCTGCTTCCCCCAACATTTTTTTTCCCTTAATACTTGCTTCTTGCTTCTTTTGCCACCTTTCTTTTTGTTTCTGATTGCTAACTTTCAGCCCACCTGTTTGGCCCTTTGCCAACTTTCAGACTAGAAAACCCCCAACTTCAGACCCCTCAAAGCTCTCTCACTTAGTCTGCTTTAGACTTTGCTGAGACAGCCCCCCGGTTAATATAAGACTCCTTTTTGACATTTTCATTTGAGTCAGGGACTCAACAGTGACAGCAGGAGGGCAACTCACAGCATGAGGGGAATTTAAGAAACTGAGGCGTTGGGGTGTGGAGGGGATCCTCTGATGAGAAAAATCACCAAAAATTAAGATAGACACATAGCTGGGTGACGTGCCCTGAAATGAGGACAGTGCTCAGGGAGGACAACCTGTGCAAGGCAAAAAGGAGCAATGAAGACACCTGTCCTTTGGGGCCCAGTGTGGCTCCTGAGAGGGGTGGCTGCAGGAAGAGGCCCCCCCAAAGATGTCCAACGTCTGATCCCCAGAACCTGTAGCTGTGTCATCTTATACAATGAAAGGGGCTCTGGAGGTGTGATGGTATGAGTACCTTGAGTTACCCAGCTGTGCCCAGAGCAATCACGGGGTGGGGGAGGCCCCTTAGAAAGAGGTGTGAGGGTGAGGGCAGGGCTCGGAGTGGGTTCCGCCAGCCTGGTGGATGGATGAAAGAGGGCCGGCATTAAGGATGTGGGCGCCTGTATTTCAAACAAGCTGGACAAGGCAAGGAAAGGCCTTCTCCCCCTGGAGCCTCCATAAGGAACTTGGCCTTATAACATCTTGACTTCAGCCCTGCGTGGACCCATTCCGGACTTCTGACCTCCACGACTAGAGCGTAGTGACGTTGTGTTGCTTTAAGCCACTAAGTTTGTGATACTTGTCAGAAACGTCTGCAAGAGAAGCAGGGCCCCAGGGGCATGGTGGGTTTCATTTAAGATGAAACTGCCCAGGAGGGGATTGGAGCTGTGGGAGTCTTGCTGTGCTGGGCCGTGAGAGGAGAACAGAAAATAGGGTCCCAGAGACTCGTCAGGGTCAGAGGGAGACACGCAGGGGACCTTGAGTCTGACACGCAGGGATAGATGGCAAAAGAGACTGGTCAGAGATGGAGACAGTGGGCATAGGACCCCCTGCTGCCCAGTTCTCACAGGAGGTCTGGACCTACCCTGGGCAGAGCCTATCTCTGGGACAGGGGAGGGGTCCGAACAGTAGATTTCAGGAAGGCTTTCTGCTGTCGTGCTTCTGGAAGTGTCTGTGTGGGGACCCCAGTGGTGTGCAGAGAATGCCCTGCCTTACCACGTGTGCACCATAAGGAGGATTAGTGAGAACACGGGCTCCTGGGCCTCACGGCTGCAGGTGGACCCAGGGAGGCCCAGATGGAGCAGAGCCCAGCCAGAGCACGTTAGCCCGTCTACCATGCGGCTACGGGCTCCGGTCACGCCTCGCTCAGCTGCAAACAATCCCATTATTCACCTTGTCAAACAGGCTCCCCAGAGAAGTCAGTTTCACATTTGGCTTGTAAACGGCAGCTGGCCCGCTGGCCCTGCTCTTACCGGTCCCCAAGGAGCCGTTGAGACACGGCAGTGAGCATTTTACAAGCAGGAGGGCCACAGGTGACTGCCGGCCTCCAGAAGGCAGATCACTCTGGCCCGGCAGGCTCCAGGGTTCTAGGGAGTTGCGGTCTCTAGGCCTTTCTGTAGTCAAGGGAGCTGGCTCTTTCTAGAAGACAGGCTGGAATACATTGGTGTGTAATTAGAAACAAATAAACCAAGACAGCTCTCTCTGGAGTCCGTTGTTTGGATTTTAAAATGTGTTGAATATTGAAAAGTCATTAATTCTCCACAGCAGCCAGGTGAATCCATTGTTCTCGATGCTGTGGGCAGGGAAGGCAGGCGTGCTTGCTCGTGTGACACCCAGTACCACGGGCCTGCTGCAGGCCAGGGCGTGGAGACACAACACTGATGAAGACAAAACTGCCCTTGCCCTCCTGGAATTTACAGGGGCAAGAGACAGACAGTAAACAAGCGAGCAGTTATCCAAATAGGGATGAGTGGGTGAGTGGGGGCGTGTGCGGGCAGAGCCCACGTGACACCTGGGGTCCCCAAAGAATGAGGAAGAGCCATGAGATCAGAGTTCGATGATTTCACGTATTAGGAAAAGAGAGATGCAGGTGGAAAATGGTGTGTTCTGGGCGAGGAACAGAAGAGAAGCCCTGTGGATGGAGGTGAGTCTGGAGAGGTGGTGGGCAAGGAACATCCCCAGCATCTTGCCTGGAATTTGGACCATTCTGAATGCAAAGAGAGGCCACAGAGGGCTTTATGCGGGGCTGGGGCGGTGGTGGTAGGATCTGAAGCCACTTTGTGCGGGCAGGGTGGCCCGGCGTGCACCAGGAAAGCAAAGGGCCACTCTGAAGTCCAGGAAGAAGATGAGGGTAGTCCGGGGGGGGGGGGGTGAGGCAAGGAAATGGGATGGGTTTTGGAACTAGACCCTCTGGGACTTCTTTCATTTGGGAAATGGGGACAGTGAGGGTCCCAGCGTTCTGACTAAGCAACTGCTTAGGCGGTGTTGCCCTAAGCTAATGGGCAAGGAGACGGGGAATCAGAAAACTGGGGGCACAGTGAGCTTGCAATGCCTGCCAGCTGTCAGAGTAAAGTTGCAGATGAGCCTGGAGTGTGTGCGAAGGGCGTGTAAAGTCCTCTGCCAAGATTGTCCTCAAGAATAGCCCCGTGGCATTAGGGCCGAAGGTTTTTAATCAGATTTCCTCTGCCACTTTGAGAGGCGGCAGAAACTGTTGCCAGTGTGTTTTGGGAGAGTTTTGCCACTATCCCCTAGAAGACTCAGGTGTCATCCCTCCACCACCACCCCGTCAAAAAGGCCCACAGATATAAAAGTACAGCCCTTGGGAATTGAACTGAATCGTCACTTGTACTTGGTATGTACAGTCCAGTGCAAAGTTTCAGAGCGCGAAATTTTTAGTGAATAAGGAAATTCTGCAGTGTCTGGGATAGGGCAGGAACAAGGCAGGGGTTTCTAGGAGTTCTGGTGACAACTCCACGTGGGGCCATTTACTGAACTTTTTTTTTTGAGACAGAGCCTCAAGCTGTCATCCTGGTAGAGAACTGTGGCATCACAGCTCGCAGCAACCTCCAATTCCTGGACTCAAGCGAGTCTCCTGCCTCCGCCTCCCAAGTAGCTGGGACTACAGGCGCCCACCACAACGCCCGGTCATTTTTTGGTTGCAGCCGTCATTGTTATTTGGTGGGCCCGGGCTGGATTCAAACCCGCCAGCTCAGGTGTACGTGGCTGGCGCCTTAGCCCGTTGAGCCATAGGCGCCGAGCCATTTACTGAACTTCTGAATCTTACCAGGATGGCAGGGGAAGCGTGGGTTGAGAATGCGAAGCCCTTTTTGGACAAAGCGTGGTCCAACCTCATTCATCTTTGTGCCACAAACATGTCCATATACCTCATCACACACACTTACTAGGGCTCCTCAGAAGAAACAATTTCACTTTCGTGTCTTAAAGGTCCCTGGACATGAACTTTAAATGTGCATAAGGCCACCGGGTCCTCAGCATTATTTTATATGTGTAGTCAACCTGGTCCTGCCAAGAAATTATTTTTCTTCCAATTTATGAAGCACAGGAGTCCCGTGTTTTTTCCTGTCTTGCTACTGCTTAAATTCTGAACCATCACTATTCTAGTCCTACTTCTTGGTATAAAACCAGACCATGCTGCTGCACACAGCAAGGGATATTTTCAGATTTGCAAGCTCCTGGAAAACTCCTCAGATCCTCTGGTATATATTTCCTTTTTCATCTCGGGTTTTGTAAAATTTTCTGGCTTTCCTCATCTAGTTAGGAAAGCCCCACGGACAGAGCTCTAAATGGCTCCTTCTACATATTGGGAAAAGGAAGTCCCAGTGTAAGCTTAAGGTTCACAGTGGGTGAATCTGAAATCTGTTTGTTAAATGATGGGGATATTGGATCAATAGCTAGTATTTATTAAGCACACAATGCTTGTAAGGCTGGGACTACAGTCCTCCTTTTACAACTAGAGAAATGGAAGCCCGGGCCAAATGTGTGTTTCCCAGGTGTAGCTCACATACAAATGTAGAACAGGTCTTTCTTTTTAATAACTCTATCATTTTACCCTTGTCTTCTTCTTAAATGATTCTGGTTTTCGAGACAGAAGCCGTATAAGATTTTTCAGAAAGTGGGCAAACAGGTAAAGCTAAATAATTGCACATGGTTGCAGCAAATATCTCAAGGGGGAAGAGTTGCCCCTAGGGTGTGTGGCTCCGGGAAGATATTTCTTTGTGGGGTTCTGTCTACGTAAGCAATTTGAGTCATTCCTAAGGCAGCTTCTTAGTACCATTCGGGTGGCCCAGTCTCATATGATCCCACAAAAATCAAAATCAAAATACTGCACCACAGTCCTCAGGGGCAACCTGTCAGTAGGACACTCTTCCAGAAGCTGGCCTAGACCCTGTAGCAGGAGATTCTGGAGCCTTTTGGGGCATCTGAAGATAAGGGATAGGGACCAGCTGGTCCCAGCCACCAGAGGGAGACCAAGGACATTTAAAGGGATATGTTTGTGCTTCTAGTGGCCAAGACCCATGAGGGACCCTGTCTGGGCTTGGCATACCTGCCCATATTCCTGTTTCTTTCAGGCACTGGGAGGGGGCCTAGAAAATTCCCAGGAAGGCATTTCCAAGCACAGGGCTGTGATGAGGTGGAGAAGTCCTTAATGGCACAGAGCCTGGGACAGGGACCCTAGCTCCCTAGGGTTGAAGGATGAGAGAAAGTTTGAATAATATTAAGACTTCAAAAATAGCAAATCTCTCAGGTGCTTTACCAGGAGGTAAGCTGTTTTAAAAGGAAGGCAGCTACAAAGTTCTAATACTTACAATATCTAAATCATTTTGTGGGTTTGAAGGTGAAAGATGCTTTAAAAAAAAAATCAAAAACCCCTTTGCATTTTGCAAGCTGCTCAAAAGCACTGCTTTTGCCTTCCAAGTCCCTGCCTTCATCCAGTTGGCTGCAAATGTTGGCTTGGAGCCCTCTGGCAGGTGGTCTATGGCAGACATCGCAAAGGTGTAGGACACCAATTACAGCAGAGATGTGCTAGAGGGCATCAGGTTGACCTCGTGGCTCTGCCACGCTGGGCAGGCAATGTTATAAGCACAGGGATGGCACCTACCTCACCGGGCTGAGATGAGGAGTAAATGAACCCTCAGATGCAAGCACAGAACACGTTCCTTGCTGTATGAACCCCAAACATAAAAGGGATATCTGAGCAGCCCCCCTAGAGAAGAAAAGATAAACCAATGCAGCTGCTGCTTTCAACTGTTTTATTGCTAAACTATCATGATACAAGCCGTATAAAAATACTTTACATATAGCAAAAATAAACTACATTAAACTGGAGATTAACAACATTTGCATAGGAATGTGATGTATTCAAATGACTTTAACAGGCAGGATTTTCCAAACCAAGGGCTGCCAGCACCACACTGTTGGAGAGACGTCTGTTTGTTGGAGAATTTCATTAGGACAGACGTTTTCTCCCCTCTGAGTGCTGTAGAGGCAACAGGGGTGAGTGACGTTCTTTGACGAGGGGTCCAGGATGTTAAGCTTGTGCTGTGGCGATCCCCACAATGGAACCAGCATCACTGCTGTCTGTTCCTTTTAAACCTTGAACTCAGCGGAAAGAACATGTACTTAGCCAATAGCTGCAAAACGGTAGGATGTTAACCCTTTCACTTCTGCACCCAGGATCCCCCGTCTTTTTCAGAGGGGGATTTGCTTAGGGAGTCTCTCTCTCTCCCTCACCAACCACCAAAAGAAAGTTTGTTTTTAAACAAACTAGTTACGATGTTGATGTAACTTGCTGAGTGTCCAGCAAGACACTCATGAACGCTGAGGGAAATGGATGTTTGCAATCAGTTGCATGTGATAGCTGCATTTCCTTCAGCATGTAGCTGGAATGCAGAGAATCACAAAGCAATCGGCTGGTTTGGCTTCATGAGCCTTAATGCCCAAGCTCTTAAGCCTAGGAGACCCAAGGTTAAGATGTGCGGGGTCCCTGAAGTGCTGACCCTCCACCCCCAAAAAAACGAGTTTGGGAAAGGTTAGCCTAGATTGTCAAGAATGTCACAACCCTATGCCTCTTGTAAACACAGTGAACATGGTTGTTAAGTGGACCCCTGACATTCTTTTAATTCTGAACAAGAGAAAACACTCAGAAAGGTTTGGGGGTGGGGGTTGTTATTTTTGCATAAAAACTAATTTAGCCTCACTTTAGTCCAGAGTGACTATTAAAACATACCAGCTTCTGCTCTGCCTAAATGTGACAGCCTTTATCCTGGCCAGGGCTGGCTTGCTGAGACAGCTGCTGGATGTAAATGAGAAATGCAATATCATTGGTTCTCAGTGCTTAGAAGGAGTCAGTTCATCCTCAGCTATATCCATGCTTGAAAACTGTGGCTGTCCTTTGGATAATGTCTGCCGAGGTTCCCTACCAGCGCTCTGATTTGGTCAGCTCTGTACCTACTGGCCTGCACTTCGGCACTCTTTTTGAATCCTACTATAATACAACACGGGCAAGGTTTTGTTGGTGGTGGATTTTTTTTTTTTAAATCACCTGTTAGGTCACTTCTTTTAGAGGGGATCTAGACACCTTACAATACAGTCCTTAGTGACAAGATCCAGGCTCAGGGGTGAAGAAAGGGGGTATCATTCTCAAGCAAGAAAAAGGTGGTTCCCTCTTCCACAAAGCTACCTCTCCTTCTCCTGAGATGCTTTCTTCTACCAGGTAAGTGACTAACAGGCTCTTAGGTAGGGTGTGGGATTTGAGGGGTGGGTGGAGTGTTTTCTGGAATAATTAACAAAATTTTCAAGAATACATCATTTCTCTTAAACATCAACATATATGTAAAAAGAGACACTTCAACTTCTGTTTATAAATATCTTCTAGTTCCAACAGGGGTGCAATATTTTGAGGACAGATCAAAAGCATAAAAATACAGTTAAGAAAATAAAATTTAATATCATACTAATTAATTTGGATTGCTATATATATTATCAAGCAGCAGTATTTTTGTACAATACAGGAAGACTTGGGCAGACTCACAACCTTTGGAAATATACTACATTCAGGAACATGGAATACCTGTTGGGTGCTACATATTTACATGACCTTGGACATAGCAAGGGCAAACCATGACTAAACCATTCTTCTAACACACATGCCAACATGCCTATCTTTACCATTTGGACACCCATACTGTACCTTCTTGTTCTTTTAGAGATCTCTTTGCTTCTTCCCATACTGACAGTATGTCATGAACAATTACTCTTGGCAACATTTCCTCCTGGCATCTGTAACTGACAAAACTTTCTTGGCAGCTGCCAGTTCCCGAATACACTTTCTCTTGCCTGTTTATAAATCACATCTAAAGCTTTTGTTTCTCTTTCCTTTGCTATTTGGTATAGTGCTTCCTCTAACATCCAGCCAAGATGTCTTAGAAAAAGTGGGGTTTGTACATGTATACATACAGGAGTTTGAGCTAGCAGGAAGCCCTTCTCACAAACGTGGTTAGAAAATTGATGGAAAATGCATTCGTCCTTTTTCACCCTTGGACAATGAGGTTGTGCTACTTTGCTACAATAGCAGGAAGGCACTTGGGTAAAACATTCAGATAACTGAGGAAAGGCCAAATTCCCTCATGTGCAAAAAAATGGCTCCTGGCCAGGTCAAGTGAGAACAAATCATTCACCAATACCCGTAACTCTTCCCTGGTGAAGTCAATTCTTTAGGTAAAGCTGCTAGTCTAAGGAATTTTCTTTCTTAATGAGGATGTGTTTAGCATCCCAGAAGCTTTGCAGTAGAGGTTGATTTCTTACTGAGGTTGTGTTTATTTAAAGAGAATGTAGCTAAACTCTGTGCTTGGAAAACAAATGTTAGGTTTGGACCAAAAAATCACATACAGGTGCAAAGGCCCAAACCTGGGCATTTTGTCTGCTGTCTGGGATGCCAAACACACCTGCCCTCAAATCTGAGGAAGGGTTTACTTCTGGGTAACCTTGACTAGAGAAGCCCCCACAGTGGATAATCAATGGCTGTGACTTACTTCTTAGGCCTTTTGCCTAGCGGACTGGACTGAGATATCACTTTGAGTATGGTCTTTTGAAGAGTGCTAAGAATATTTTCACTTTTCTTACTGGGGAAACAACTGAGTGGCTGAAAACGCATCTCCAGTTGGTCCTGGGGTGTCTGCAGCAAATGCAAATGGAAACACATCTGTGTGATTAAAAACTCACCTGCCAGGAATTTTGAGGGATTGTATTTCAAAAACTGCACCAAGAGAGGAAGACTAGTGAGGCCTATGGGTGTGTTCAGTGGAGCAAAACAGTTGTGGGGGGAATCACACCCCACTCATCCCAGCAGAGGGCATTCCAACCACAGGACACACTTGAGTAGAGGTGTTTTTATGAGAACGTGTCCACTAATGCAGACAGGTCTTTAGGGGGCCGCACTTTGGATAAGCAATGAGCTTTGGGGCCAAATCCTGAGCTTCACTTTAAACTGCGAGTTTAGGGTAAAGAGGGAGTTCACCCCTTTTCCTCTATCTTGTTAGAAACCCACCTACAGGAGCACTGAGGCTGTGCTACGTAACTAAAATACCTGCACTACTTTGCTATTGATATAGCTCTTCTGCCATTCCTCTTCAAAATTCAATGCTTGAGATTCTTAACTACTTTATGGGAAAGCGCTCTGGCTGTTAGCATGAAAGAAAGCAGGAACTCTGAAAAGCAACTGGCACTTGCTCTCTGTAGCCTGGGTCACCCTTCCCAGTCTATGGAAACTGCTTAGTATGGACCCTACGGCCCAGGGCTTGAAGAGCAGCAAGCCAGGACGACTCAATCGTTGGCTGCCTTTGCCAGCCTTTTGAAGCAGAGAAAAACGTTAAAAAATAATAATAATAAACGCATACATGTCATAACTTAACGCCAAGAAGTTTTAACAGATGATCTTGTCTGGGCAAGACAGTCTTATTTAGAAATGAGAATTTAAAAATAAAGCTTTAACTGTTGGCCCAGTTCGTGGTATGAACTAGGCAAGCTGGAAGAACTGATGGTTCCTTTTCTGTCTCTACCCAAAGGGTTTGGGGGTTCTTCAGCCGAGAAGCCGGACTCTTGGGCCACGTTTCTTGGGTTCTCTGAGAACTCCTCTCCTTCAAAAGGTCCAGGAGCTGTTATCTGTCACCTGAAAAAATGAATGCAAGGGCTGGGGTTTAATCACAGCGCCCACATCTTCTGTCCCCAGCCCCCACCCCGCAGGCGCTAGTCACTCAGTTCTCAGGTGAGTTCCAGGGTCCTGTCTTGTACAGAATGTGGCTTTGGTCAGCAGGCACTTAATATTCGGGTTTCAGATCAACCAGGATGCTCTTTGGGATGTAAGACAAAAAAATCAAAAGGTGTTGACAGAGAGAGATGGCGAGCTCCTTAACCAGGAGTCAGCTTTGTGCCCGCGCATGGTTCCACGTGTGGGCTCCCAGCCGGGAGGTGAGCAGGAAAGGAGACAGGGGTGGGGGGGTGGGGGCAGCGGGGGCGCCGAGGGGTCAGGTTCGGAAGGTGTCTTGCTCTAATGGCTTCTTCTACGTCTGATTTCGCACGGGAGGTCCTGAAAACTCCTTCCTGATAATTTCATTAACTACAAAAAAAGAGAAGAAGGGGGGAAAGAGAGAATGGGATGAGTGAGAGGGCATCAAAACCAAACTTCAGGTTTGCTTTCTAGAAACTTCCATCAGGCTATTTCTTAAAATACATTTTTTCTTAATCCTTGTGATAATACGTTTGATAATTTTTAACATAAGAAAGGCCTTCCAAAAAAATGATTTTTTTTTTTTTTTGCAATAATAGTTTGTGCTACATGCCTGTTAGTAAGAATTGCTCTCATGGTGGCGCTTTCAAATCTTTTGTGGCAGAAATAGATTTGGGTCATAGGGCATGTTTTAAGTGACTTTCTCTAGGTCTGTATTTTATTTAATGCACTTGGGGCTCTCTATCGTGTACCAAACTACTTCCACTGTGACATCTAGAAAAGACTGATCATGAGATTAAGGCTGATGAAAACGTAACAGTTGACTCATGAAACTTAACAGTTCTCAAAAGAGGAGCCCCGAGAAAAAGAGAGAAAGAGAACAAGCAGAATCCCACAGGCAAAGACGGACAAAGCCATCCGTTCATAGAGTCAATGTCCTTCAGTGCCACCGCGAATGGAGCACATTGGCAGTCTGGAAGTAGAAGGTGTCCTCAGAGGGCTTCCGTTAAGGTTCAGTCACCTCTCCCCCAGAAGCAGGTGCAGAGTTCCTAGCGGTTAGCAAGAGTGCCAGGCTAGCCACCAGCCGTCAAGAAGCTAACTACATTCTCCCATGTTGGCCACTTAGCTAAAGGACTAATTACTGAGGTCAGGGCAGGGAGAGCTTAGGAGAGGGAATCCTGCTAAAAGGCCTCCTTCAGCGTTCTCAGAAATAAAAAGTTGCTACTGGTGGCAATGGTATGCACAGTACCTGACTATGTACATTCCTCCCATTCTGCAGTGGGGTTGGGTAGACTGGTCTAGGGCAGAAGGGGAAGGGCCAGATCCCTTTGTGGGGTCTCATCAAAGGCAGGTTAACCGTCCTTTCCTCATTCTGTCACTGAATTCTTCCCACAACCTCCTTATATTTTATTTTCTCAGCCTTATTTTGACGCTACAGAGATTAGAATACTGGCACCAAGGGTTAAGTGTTAAGAATGGCCCAAAGTCATGCTCAAAGCTGGGCTCTCCTAGGTCTAGGGTACTTTTCCCTAGAAAAATAAACCTGCCCCTAGATAAGTCTACATCTTCCAAAGGCAGGGAAAGCAAATGGTTCAAAAGAGTTGGGAAAGCCAGGTTTGACTCTCAGCTCCCTCATTAACTGGCTGAGAAACCGTAACCTGACTGCACCTCAGTTTTCTCATCTGTAAAGTGGGAATCACAACAGTACACCACTTTTAAGGCTATTGTGAAGATTCCAGACATTAACAGACATAACAGTGTCTGGTGAGTGGTGTCCACTAGCTCACCACTCAGAGATGCTTAGTAACACCCCACCCTTCCTGGGGACCCTGACCTCTATGCTTTGTGCCAATAGTTTGTTTTGTGCCAGAAGTCAAGCTTAGCTCCTGGTCCTTCAGATGCGTGACCAGAGCATGTGCACAGGAGGTGGAGGGTTTGGGTGCTAGGGCCAGCCAGCCAAGGTTAGAACCCCACCTCTGCTCTTTCTTGCTTGGTGAGCCTTGCCTCAGTTTCCCTTTATATAAAGTGTGTCTAAAAATATTACCTACACCTCTAGGGGGCACTGAGGAGCTTCAATGAGATAATGTGAATAAAGAAATGATCACAGTGCCCAGAATGTAGCTGGTATTGGTTTGTAGAACAGTATATACCAAGGGTGCCAAAAAAATGGTGGCACCCGTGGCTCAAAGGAGTAGGGTGCCGGCCCCATATGCCAGAGGTGGTGGGTTCAAGCGCAGGCCCGGCCAAAAAAAAAAAAAATGTATACATATTTTACACCATCTTGTCAGAAGTAAAATCAATCATTCCTCCAAAGTGTAGGTAACACGGATGTGAGTAGCATGTCTATGTACACTTGGCCAGTAACAGCACCTTCAATTCAACCTCAAAAAGTAATAATAGATAGCATCTCTTAAATTCCGTGTGCACTTTTTTGGCACCCTCTGTATGTAACAGATGCGTATGTATGAGAAAATGATGCAGGTGTTAATGAATGAGAATGTGGGCATGTGAATAATAAACACTTCCAAAGTGCGGAAAAGGATCCATTCATAGGAACACAGAGCACTAATTGGGCACCTACTGTGTACTGAGTACCAGCTGACTCCAAGGGGACCTAAACCAATGAGGACGGTCTCCCAGCCCCGCCCCTCTGTGGGTGCCCCTTTTGCAGGGCAGAAGCTGAGACATGGTGAAAGCAAGGTGGGGTCAAGCCAGCTTCATGAGAAGCTTTTCAAAGCCCGGATTCTGAAGGCCTTCCTGTTTTCTCAACCTAGGAAACGAGAGGAGTGGATCCTTAATGGAAACTTTCCACAGCCTCAGCTTTCTAAAAATAGCTGGTAGGCAGCGAGGTTGGCACCGGGGGCCTCACAAGAGGGTCGTTTCCCTTCTCAGAACACAGCGGTGGAAGGGTGAGGCACTTTTCAAGCAGGCAAAAGCGATTTCCCCCTCCCTTTGGTTAAAAATGTTCTGCTTTCTCAGAGCTACTTTCAGGGAGAAGCAAAGGGATGAGTCTGGAAAATTCCACCTACACCACGCGTGTAGACCTGTCACTGTTGAGGGTGGCCGTGGTGGTGAGGTGGCCCTGAGGCCCTGAGGTTCAAACCCCACCCAAACCTCTTAGGTTCGGAACCTCTTCTTTCTGAAACCTCAGAGCTTGCTCCTCTGGCTGTGAACAGGAGAAAGTTCTAGAGCAGAAACACTGGCTGGGGATTGAAGGGGTGGAGCCGTGCCAGGATGAAAATGGACTCCAAGATTGGGGGCAGGGAGGCACCTCCTGAGTATGGGGGAAAGGGGAGACCTCACTGCCCTATGAAGCAGTCCCATGATATCTACCATGACATTTCTCCTCTTCTTTCCCCCGTTAGGACCCCTCCCCCAAATGCTGCCCCTCCGGGTGCTTACAGTGTCCCTTATCCAAAAATCCTGCCCTGGGCCCCTCCACCTGGTTCCACTGTGACTCCACCTTCCCCGCCACCTTTGCCCTCCGCACCTCTCTCCAACCATGCTGGCTTCCTTTGCTCTTGCCGGAGGCCTCGCCAGGGTCACGCTTTCCCCGGCTAGATCTGCAGGGGCCACCTCTCCCCTCCCCCCTCCTCTATTTCCCAGTTTCTGGCAGGTCTTTCTGCTGCTCTGCTTACATTCTCATCCCCCTACAGTCCTGGTCCTCTTGAGGCATAGGAAGTACTCAATTCCATGCACTAAGAAATGAGAACATGAAAGCTTAGAAAGGGGTACAGAAACTTCAGGTCATAAGGTCAGAGCGAAGATTGACCTTAAGTCTGACTCCGAGGTCTGGGTGTTGAGCTATCTCCTGTGTCATTGCCATCAGCATTTCATTCATGCAATAAATGCTTTGAGCATCTCTCCAAATTGGGCCACATACTGTTCTCCAAATAGCTCCCTCCCACCTTGTCCAAACCCTCACTTCTCTTCCTGGAAGCCACCTCCATGTTCCCTCCACTGTGCCCTCATTCTCTCCAGGTACCAGTGTAACTCTGAAATATCCCCATTCTAGTATCCACAGCACCATGCACATAACAGGTGCTTCATAATGCGTGCATCTCAGCCCACCACAAGGACACCACACCATCAACCTTCCCACTTGGTTTAGGGAAGCTGACTGTCCCCTGTCATCCAATTGACAAAGGGGTTGCTGATCTGCTGCTTGTCCAGAGTTTTTATTTAGAACATGAGCGACTCACATTTACTATGGGGTATGGCCAGGCCTTTGGAGCACAAGGGCTATACAGTAATTCTCACACCAGCCCTAAAGAGATAGATGGGGAAGTCAAGGCAGGCAGACCCTTAGTACAGCAGGTGAAGAGTAGCTGGCATTTAAATGGGAAAAGGGATCCATTTAAATGACCCATACCCTCTAGGGCGCACACAACTGATAAGAGACATAGAAATGAAGTTCAGCATTTATCCCCTTTCTTCTGGGGGTCCCAGATTCCTCCTTGTGTTTTGTGTGAGGTCAGGAGAAGGCGAGGGCAGCCTCTGCTCAGTGAACAGCACAGAGCTGGAAGTGACCTGGCCCAGGGATCAGGCGGGCACTGTGTCAGGGACAGTATCACTTTCAAGAACAGAAGTGAGACCAGCAGTGGCGCATGTGCCACAGCACTGTGGCCCTTTGACCATCCTTAGAGACGCCATGAAAGACTGTTGGAGAATGTGCACACCTCAGGGTGACTTCTAAGTCTGAAGCCAGGAAGGAAAAAAATGGAAAAAAATTTCCCCCTAGTCAGGGTCTCACTATCACCTGGGCTAGAGTGTAGCAGCTATGGTCCCACCACTCCACTCCAGCCTGAGTGACAGTGCAAGACCCTGTCTCTGAAAAAAAAAAAAAAAAGAGAGAGAAGAATTACATATATACTTTTCAAAACTCTAAAAAATGTATAATGTAATATTTTTGGCATATATGACAAAGACATTTGTGTAAAGAGAGTATATTCTAATAGCTGGCTACAGACATAAAAAAAGAAGAGGATAATTTCACTATAAAGGACTAGATAATATTTTCTGCTTTGTCAGCAATATGGTCTCTCAACTACTCATTCTGTCAGTGTAGCATGAAAGCAGCCCATAGATAATATGCAAGCAAATGGACACGGATGTGTTCCAATAAAACTTTATTTATCAAAACTGGCTGTGGGCCAGATTTGGACTGAGCTGTAATTTGCCAGCCCCTAGTATATACCAAGGGCAAAGGAGAAAAGGAAAGTGGGGTGTTCTCTTTGCCTCTCTTTTGAGGGTGGCAATGTGGAGAAGCCAATGTCTCTTTCTGGAATTCTGGGCTGATATAGTAGTAAATTTCTAAAAACTAGACCTAACTTCTTCTAGCATCCCACTCTGCCCTAGGAATTTTCTGATTTGCTTGAAGGCCCAGATAACAGCATTCTTACTTCCTTCTTTCCTTTATCAGATCTCAAAGGCTCTCAAACTTGAGCTTGAGGAAGAATGACTAATCAGGGTTATGGAAAAACACTATCTTGTAGGTGCAATTAAAAGGGCTGTCAGGGTGATTTTTACGAAAGGCTCTTTCCCTTAACTGCTGATTTTGAAACGTAATCTCCTCAGAAGGCAACGGGAAGGAGTGGATAGGACCAATCCTGCTTTTCTCTCAAACCTCAAGCATGTTTTACAGAGGCTGGTGAGACCACGTGGATGTCCACGAGAGCCTGGGGCCAGCCACAGATGCTGCAGCCAGAAAGACACTGCTCATGATTGGATGGGAACTGGACGCTGCGTTCTCCAGACCAAGTCAACAGGGGCTCAAGGTACTAACCTCTTCCCCACCAGCTGTTTCCTCTGCCCTGCAGTACTTTGCTAAATTCACTCCCAAGACTCCCTTGCTGGGATCAGGATGGGTGACCCAAAATGAAGTACTCTCTGGAATTCTCTGCCTTTTGTCCTAACTAGTCTGGGGAAACCTAGGCCAAGAGGGAACCTGAGTGACCAGGCCTGCCTTCCCCTGTGACTTCTGTATCAAAACTGGAAAGACTTATTAGCTGAGGACAAAGCTCTCCCAGGGCTGTCCTCTGCGCTTGCCAAGTAACCTCTCAGTCTTTCATCCCCAGGTGTCTCCTCCTGCTGGGGGTACCTGGGACTGCTAGAGAGGAACTTTGCAGAGGAGCTTGGCCAGCTGCTACTTGAAAGGCTTAGTGAAAAGCCTGGCATTGTGGTGGGGCGCCTCCCAGCTACTTGGGAGGCTGAGGCAAAAGAATCACTTGAGCCCAAGAGTCTGAGGTTGCTGTGAGCTGTGATGCCATGGCGCTCTACCAGGGGTGACAAAGTGAGACTCTGTCTCAAACAAAAGAAAACAAAAAAAACCTTGATAGGACTATAGCCCGAAACAGTGGGAGTGTCTGCAGAGTTCTGCAACAAGACAACCCCTCTGGGTAGCAGGCACGAAGCTGAAGGTTTGAGCACAGATTCAGGCAGCACGTTACAGAGAGACTCCCCTCTGGCAAGCTCCCTCGGTGGCTAAAACTCTCAGCACTGATATTATACTTGCATTTTTCTCATCCTGACTCCTCAGAGGACATAAAGCTCTTAGGAGGGACCGTAGCACATGTTCAAACAGGCACTGATTACTGCCTGTTGCCAGTTTTTGACAATCTGAAGAACGTTGAAGAACGTGCTGAAACCACATCCTCCCCACGAAGGGCTCCTTCTGCTACTGGGCCACGCTGGTACATCTCAGCTGGGCCTGTCCTCTGGGAAACATGGTTCTGAGATGTCAGCTCCTCTGTGAGCACTAGTGAGTTTTTAAGGGGGATCTCAGAGTAAACCGCCAGTGTGACACTGCCAAGTTCACTGGACCTGTGGGTGGTAAGGAACACATTTCCATGGGCAAAAGGAACATTAGCATCTGTGGCAGACTCCGCGGGAGCTGCCCGGCCAGCAACAACACTGGCCGCCTAGATGCCCACCCTGTTCTAGTTTATTCTGATTAGAATGTGCCGGGGATTAAATAATAGCCACGGCATCTAAGAAGCCAAGGCACACACAGAGAGGTAAAGTGGCTTCCTCGGTGTCCCTCAAGGACTTTCTATCCAAACAGTCTCCTGAAACTTATATCTGAAGGTCTTTTTGAGCTACTGGGCTCTTTGGTGGAGGCCCCATCGGCAAGGTCCATGAAGGTGGGTCTACTAATTGGAGGCGGTGAGGGGCTCCTGGCTCTAGGCACAGTTTGAGAATCCAGAAACTACGTAGCAAATTAAAGCTGTCGAAAGCACACAACACAAAGCCCATAGGAGGAGGTAAGACTTTGAGCGCAGGGGATCAAGAATGGAAATCACTAAAGACTTTTCTCCTTTGCCCTTGGTATATACTACGGGCCTTTTTCAGGGCTCCACCTTCCCTGCCCACTTTGCTGCTCCCCCATGCAGACACCCCACCCCAATGGACGTGGACAGGCTTATTTAATTGGATACACAAAGCCAAGAAAACCAGAAAGAAGCAGACTCCACCAACAGTGTCGCCTTTTCTCATGCAGGCCAGTCCCAGGACAGCGTGATGGGGTCCCCCGGGGAACATGCAAATCCCTCCCTTCTTCCCAGCCTCCAGCTCCAGCCTCACAGCCCAGGTGCTCAGGGAAGGCCCCGGGGGCATCCACCTAGGCAGTGGTGGGGTCTGGGAGGACGGCCAGGAAATGAGAAGACAGGGCCTCAGGTAGAAAAGTTTTCTTTTACCAAAAAAAAATATATATATATTGAAGTTAAGGAAACACACAGCTGGAAAACAAAAGGAGAAGCAGAAGATATCGATTACCTTTGACTTTGATTTCTTGGATCAAAGATCACAGTCACTCTGTCTCATAATATGTTTTGTATCCAGCTAAGGTGTGTGTCTATCAGCTCTGAAAAAGATTTGTAAAACCATTTTTGAGAAGAAAAAAAAAATCACCTTTGATCTCTATCATGCTTCCAACTCATGCCAACAACATCCATTTAATGGGTATCTCTTAACTTGGAGCCTCCAGAACCCAGGAGACAGCGTAACACTGTGGCTGTGCTAATTGGTAACATCTGTGCCAGGGTTAACCCAACACCGGGTGACAATCACTGAGATGGGGGACTTTGTGCAAAGCCAAAGTGCATCAGCAAGAGTCTGGGGGTACATGCTATTCAAAAGGGCTCTGCGGGGGTGTGATGGGCCTTCAGATCATGGTCAACGAAAGAAATGCACCTGGCTTCTGCGACAGTCAAAAGAAAATCAGGGTTTCATTGGGATCTATTCAAATGTCATCTTCCTTTAGCTTCTGCTACACAAAATTTGGCCCCAGTTTCCATCTTATTGGTGACAGCACCTCGATGGTCATGTACATTCATAAAACTGCACATTTTCTTACTTTTTTTCTTTTGTGATTGACAATTTTTCAAAAAGTAGCTCCTGCCTAGGATGACCGATGAAGACCCTTGAAAAGGAGACCTGCACAGTCTATTTCATAAGCCATTCTATCACATTTTTCTCTTCCATTTTAAGTAAATAAACCCCTCTTGATGGCTGTACCATGCTGATAACTTTCAAAACACATATCTTCCCAAGCCCCTTTGAATGGACAAATTAAAAAGCTAGAATCCATTCTGAATGCAGAACGCATAAATATTTTCTGGGTTCAGTTTCTCCCAGGAAATGATGCAGCACTAGCTGCTTCACTGTCGGGTAGACCAGAATGCTCTTTCAGGGAGAGGGGGTGAGTGCTCTGGAATCTCATCTTCCAGGGAAGAGCATGCAATTAATGAGGTCTTCTTAGCGCTTCTGCAGGAACAGGCCTGAATTTCCAAAACTGGTGGGCTCTAATGGGAATGGGTTGGTTGGACTGGCTTACAGGCCGCTGCAGCCCTGGGGCAAAATACCACACATCTCTTTAATAGCTTTGGACAATATATTTCAGGCCATCCCAGAGGCAGAAATTCTAGGTACATGTGGCCCTAAGGCAGCTAGCTTCCTTCCCAACCCCCACCATGAATTGGTTTGTTCCAAATCCAGGAGCAGAAGGCATTGTCAGATAATTCACTCCAGGCCTTAAGATGCCACTTATATCCTGATAGGGCAAGATTAATTAATATTTGTAGCACAGAGCTAAACTTCAGATGTAGCTATATCTAACTGCCCAATGAGCATCTCAACCTTAACACGGCCAAAACCAACCTGTGGATCCTCACTGCTCACTCCCTTCAACCTCCCCTCCCCCCCACATAACCCTGTTGTACTTGTTCTCATTATGGGAACACACATTCCTTCCTTCCACTTGTTCAGGCCCACCTTGGTGTATCCCTTGGGGTGCAGCCCACATCCCATCCACACTTCAGTGCTCTGGATCTACCGGAAACCAGCCACCTCCACTGCTTCCTCCTTGCCTCCATGCTGGGACCCCCGGCCCCGTGGCAGGGTGACCCTGTTGGAACTTAACTGAGAGCATGCCATGCCCCATCTTCCTCAGTTGTTACTCCTAGAAAAAGTCAGCTCCAAAGTGCTGTAATGGCCAAGATGGTGAAGGAGCTCAGTAAGTTTCACCCCCAAATACAACTTTTTGGTATAAAGAGTATTTTGAATCAAAGGCCCTTCGTGATCAACAGGCTTTGGAAGGGACTTTCCTTCTATCTGCACCAAACCACAGACTCATCATAAAGAGCAATCGCCTTTCCTCTCCTTCCCTGTTACCTCCCAATACTGTAGGAGAGAAGATCAAGAATGCACCCAGACCAGATAATATCCGGCTCTCAAGTTAATTTAATTTCCAAAGAGAATCACTTCCAAGTCAATCTGCTTCCTCTCATCCATTCATTCCTCTAAGTATCTATTCATCATCCTCCCTAGTAACCATCTATTGTCACTCAACAGGATGACTTATATTCTTCATTCTCCTCCCTTCTAAACTGAAAGTGTATGAAACTTTCAGATCCTGCCAGAAAACTGGGCCATCACTGGGTGATTCTCCCTATGTGCATGGTAAATAAAAATACTTCTCTTATAAATGTGCCTTATCGTGAGTTGATCTTTCAAAGAACCTTCATTTTATCCATACGATTCATTCAAGTAGCATTTAGTAGGTGTCAGGTATCACCTAGAGGAGCAGTTCAAATCTAGGTGGAACTCCGGGGACCATGCTCTTAACCCCCATCAGGCAAGGATTGTCTCTATGAATGCGGTGCCTGGTGTTGGTGTGGGACGGACGGACACACTTGTGTCCTCAGTGGACTGAAAAAGCTGGTATCTGAGAAGTCAAGCCCTGTGACCTCCTCAGAGAAGCACGAAGCATCAGACTGAGGGGTCCCCTGCAGCATTTTGAGGGCTGCTTCCTGTTTAGTCATGGAGTTTCAGTTGCTGTCTGTTTCCTGGTGGAAGCCAGCGGCATTGAAAGTCAGAGGAACGACCTGTCCCCATTCAACTGAAGCCTAAACTTCAACTCCAGCCCCAGACCAATACCCAGCACCCTCCTCCACCCCCTCTGTCTTCTTTCATCTTCCCAGCTGCCCTAGGGGTAAGAGGAGAGGGTGTGATCCCCAATTCTTAGGTCAAGTTAGTGAGGCAAAGATGGGTTGACTGCCCAGGAATAGCCCAGACATTGGGTACTAGTCCCAGACCAGGTTTCCTACATTCAAAAGGTCACCAGGCTGCCCTGGGGGGTTTCAGCCTCAGAAGCTCTTGGAACAAAAGCAGCCCCTTAGAACACAAGTCTGCACGAGTCTCGCTGGACCTCGGTTTCCCCGGCCCCAGAGGGGAGTAAGAACTCCTCCCGAGCAAGGCTGCTGCAGGAGTGAATGAGATGACACAGCTGCTTGCTGTAGGTCCCCATCAACTCTCTCCAGGACAGTGGTTCTCAACCTTCCTTTAATACAGTTCCTGTGGGTCGCGACCCACAGGTTGAGAACCGCCGCTCTGGGAGGTCCTCTAATGAAGACAGAGAAAGGCGTGAAAAGGAAATAAAGACCCGTCCGAAAGGGTCCACGCCGATAACCAAGAATATGATTCTGTTTGGCTACTCGTGAAACGGGAGGCTCCGATGACCCATGGGTGTGACCTGTCAGTGATCAGCACTATGAAGAAGGGACATCGGGAGGACAGGCAGTAGGCAGAGTCACTGTAGGCTCCTTAGGTGCCACCTACAAATCCTCCCAAAGGCAGAGAGAGGGGCACCTGTGCTGCCCATGCTTTGTGGTCCTACCAAGGAAGACCTACTCAGTGGCTGGTGTTTTCACCCCCTCCTCGGGCATAAATTGGTGAGTCACCTCCCTCATCCTGTGGACAAGATAACCGATTAGCTCCAGCAACACTGACGCCTCCTGCACAACCACAATGGGCCAACAAACGGCCTGCACCAACAAAAATACAGACCCAAGAGTCCGTCAGCCCGACAGATTCTACAATCGGCCTCCCACACGTCTGAGATCACAGACTCGAGTATTTAAATGGGATGGAACTGGGTGGGAAGCCCAGGACTCTGTGTCCTAAAGCCGGCGGGGATTAGGGACTGGGCCATGGGTCGCTCCCTCTAAGCAGGGTAGAAGGAACCACCTCCTCTAACCACCTCGAACCACCTCCTCCTCTATTCTTGGCTTTTTTTCCACAATTGCACATCCACTTACCATCTAGTGAGAAACAACTCCTGACTTTCTCCGGACGAGGCTGCCCTAAAAGGCAGGCCACGCCCGGCATGTAAACTCCAGACTGAGCTGAGGTTACCTCTCTGCTCTCTCTAGTTCAGTATAATTTCTTCTGACTACAGGCAGTAAAGCCACACCTCTCCTATCAGGCAACCACACCGCTTCCAAAGCGTGACCGCAGGCAGAAAAGCCTTCTAAACACACCCCCTGACTTCCTGGTCTTTCTGTCAGCTCACTGCCACCTTGACCCCAAACCTCTGCTAAGTAGCAGGAGCCATGGTGGAAGCACTGCACAGTAACTTGTGCCTTCAAAAAAAGAAAATAAAAAATAAAAATAAAGGGTAATTTACTACATCGAGTTGAGATTTCAGGAAAGAAACAGTAATCCAAACCCACAAATCAGGCTGTGACCACAAATGAGATGACAAAAGAAATACCTAATTGTTTAAGAAGCCGTCTTTCTTTTCAGGGGTTGGAGGAATTGACCAAACATTTATTTAATGACACTTGAGTTTACTTCTCCGTGCTTATCCACGAGCCAGGGAATCGAGGCCCGAGAAACTCCAGACAGGGGATTGGCAGGTGGAAGCGTGGAGCAGTAAGAAGGTTTCCACCCCAACCCACTCTCCTCAGATCACACAACTGCACAAAACTTGCTCCTGCCCCCTGGTGGGGGGGTGTCTAAAACCCTAGCCTGACTTCAAGACCTTTCCCTTGAATAGCAGCATGGCCCCTGATGTGCGGAAAAGATTCAGTGGGTATTTATTGCCTCTTCCAGCCCAGCCTCCATCTCATCCTCCTGTAATTTCACCTTCCAGATCATTCTGTGCCCTCCTAAGTATGCCATGACCAGGTCATAGCACAGCCCCAGCATGGGACACCCACATACTTCCAAAACCCAGTGTAAGCCCATGTCACACTCCCTTCCAGGACGCCTTCTGATCAGTCTTATCTTTTCAAGTCTTGAATTTCCTTCAAAAGATTTCAATCATGTCTGCTTCCCTCTACACCTTCACAAGCATGAGAAGCCACCAGCTGCCTGGAACAAAATTCCTCAGGGACAGAGCAGGGACCAGACTGTCTTAAATTTCTCTAAGTGAGATCCACAGACCTGGCCCTTTCACTTACTGCTATCAACTCAAAGGCTGCCGGGAGTGACCAGCAAGGACCATTCATGTATGTGTGAGACTATACCAGGTGTCCCTAAAACACAGGAACTCTCATGGACACACAGACAGAGCCTTAACTCCTGATTCACCCCCTTCAACAAACCTTCCACCCATATGCTCCCTGCTATGGGCTGACCTGTGTCTCTCCCAGATTCATATGTTGAAGCCCTAACCCCTAATGTGAGGGCATTTGGTGACAGGGCCTCTGGAAGATAATTAGGGTTAGATGAGGTCATGAAGGTGGGCCCCTCGTTGTGGGATTAGTGCCCTTAGAAGAAAAGACACCAGGAGTCAGTTTCTGCCTCTCTCTTTGAAAAGGTGTTTGCAAACTAGGAAGCAAGTCCTCAGTGGAACCTGACTTTGGCACCCTGATGTCAGACTTCCAACCTCCAGAGTTGTGAGAACATAAATTTCTATGGTTCGAATTTCCCGGACTATGGTATTTTGTTATGCATTTGGAGCTGGTGAACACAGTCCCCTAAGGACTGTTTTGCCAAAGCACATTCCTTGCTGACATCCCAGTCTCCGGCAGGCAGCATGAGGACCATCCCACAGCTGGTCCCTAGCAGGGCTGAGCCATTCCTCGGGGCAGCCTGGGAACTAGAGGGTAGGCAGCTTTCTTTTCTCAGCATCCAATTCCTACTTCTCTGCCCACAGCCAGCTTCAAATCTCTCCCTGGCTCCTCTGGCCAATAGCCCCTGCCCCTCCTCAGTCTCTGAAGTGGGCACTCGGGACAAGGGCCATGTGGAGTGGCGAGGTGCTCACACCCCTGGGCCAGAGTCACAGGGAAACAGACTGCTTGGTTACCAAATCACAGGCCTGCCACGTCCTTTCAGGGCAGTTGAGGCAGATCCTGGTGCTCTCTGTGCCTCTTCTGCAAAAGGTGGCAATGATTTTTCCTAACCTTGAAAGCTTTTCAAGGGAACACATACAGGCTGCTTCTGACATAAGGCACACAGTAGCAGTCTGCACGCAGCTGCCCCCTGAGGGGACAGGAGCTGACCTGCGCACCCTTGAACTTCAGTTTTCTTGTTTATACTATGGGACTGAATATATTTGGCACAATGGCAAGCTAAAAGTAACCAAGAGTGTTAGCAGCTATTTCTGTTATCTTCAGTAACACATCTTAGCCCACCACACAAGGGACACGTGACTAACAAGCTGAGCCAATCCAGTGGCCAGTCCACCTGAGCCGCCACAGCACTTTCACCCTGGAAGCTATTTTTGCATTCTCAGAGTGGGTGTGCTCTCAGGTCACCGTGCTCAGAGATGCCTTTTCACATCCTGCAGAGAGGGGCCCCTCCCAGGACTTGCTGTACCACTGAACTGGGCCGGCGACAGGCAGAGCAGCACTCTGAGTCACCAACCTGAGGCCTCCGGAAGCCAGCCCAGGCAGCAGGCCTGCACGGCACCCAGCCGCCAGACGTCTTACGAGCAAGACCTCAGGGCTTACGAGAAAGATGCCCCTGCCACATCCCAAACTGTCCCCAGCTCTCGGGATGAGTAAACATGACAGTTCTGAGACTCCGGTTTCAAGAAAGAGGCAAAGGTGATAACTGCGAGGACAGCACATCATTGGCAGATGGGTAGAGCAGATCGGCTTGCAGCAGAGATGGCACCAAGCCCCAAGCTGGCAAGAGACGCCTCCAGGGAGAGACATTCATCCCACTAGGGTCTAACAACATAAGACCAGTCATGCCCCCAAATCATATTCCAAGGGTCTTAATCCTAGCATCCTCCTGTCATCCCCAAGACTCTCCACTGTTAGATCTCGGTGATGCCTTTCAGAGCCCCAAATCCACGTGCAACATGAATCCATCAAGGGGCACAGAGAGCAGAACCGGGGAGAGAAGGAGGAGGGCTGGCTTCAGGGCACTGGCTGGAGACACTCTTAGAAAGACAGCCATGGGCAGCCAAGTTCATCTCCAGAGTACCTAAGGAACCATGAATGTGTAAGCCTCATGATTTCATATGTATCATCTCCTACCAGCAGGTCTGCTAGCATGCACCCATGTTCCTAGAAGCTTGGCATTAGAAGGGTCAGAGTGAGCCCCACAGACAATGCTTTCAGAAGCACAGCTTTTCAGTTGCAGCAGTTCATTGCAGCATGGCAATGGGTCCTGGTTTGGGGGGGAGCATGGCTCAGACCACAGGACTGTGTATCTGGAAGCTGGTCACATTTTAATGCCAACCCCTCACTGGGTTGTAATAGCTTCATGAAGGCGGAGACCTCGTCTCTCTCTTCCATTGCTGTATCCCCAGCACCAGCAACAGGACCCCAGCGCATATTAGGTGTCCAGTAAAAATATCAAGGAGGGATGACTGAGTGAAAGAATAAACCACCACTTCCAACTTGACTGCATTTAACCAGAGTTTTCCCAATTGCACCTGCTTTTGCCTGCCTCCAGGATCTGGTCTGAAACCTGGTGGGAAGCTTGGTAGCCAAACCAGGAGCAGTTGGACTGGGGCTCACGTGGCTGAAGGGAAATGAGACAGCCCGGCAATGCCAATGAACGGGTGAGAAGTGCCCAGCAGAGCGTGTCTTCCATAAGTTCCTTGGCCAGCCTGGTTCTCAGACCCTCAGGCTACAGAAAGGACACAAGCAGAATAAATAGGATCAGACTGAGGAGATGGGGAACAGAAATAAATGGACAATGTGTGAGGGACAAAGGAAGACACCTGAGGAGGTGGTCTGTGGGTGCTGGGGAGAGGAGGAAGCGACTTCATATAGGGGCTTCAAGCTTGCTATGGCGGCCACTCCCCAGTAGCCCTTCCTTCTTGGCCAAATCCAAGACGGAGGCCACCAATGCCAGCCACTGGCTTTCAAGCCTCTTTGCAGCAGGACAGATACAGGATGCAGTGCTGACCAGTGAGACATCAGAGTCCACAGCAAGCATGTCGGGAAGGGAGAGGACGTGGGGACAGCCACCTGTGCTGCCCTCCCGCTGTTGCCCTTGAGGGGTGATGCTGGGTGCTGGGGACTACAGTGTCACTGGGTGTCCCTGTGAGTAGGTGCTGTCATCACTCAACAAAGGTGGGGGGAGGGATGGGAGGAGCATCTTGGGTCCCGGGGACATCACTAAGCACCCAAACCAGCCTAGACACTTCCCCCCAGCCTCACTTCCTTTGATGTCTAAAATAACAAGTCTCTTTGGGCTAAGCCCCTTTTATCGGGTATTCTATTAGCTACGGATGAGACCTCCTGTTGTAGAATAATAGTTATCATTATTTTGTTCATTTACGTGATCTATAAAGCATTTTACACACATTTATTTAATCCTCACGGTAATCTCACAAAGTGGGCGTAACTATCCCCATTTTACAGATAAGAAAACTGAAGCTCAGAGAGCTTGACTAACAAACTCAGGATATATAGCTATTAAGGAGCAGAGCAGTCTGGCTCAAGTTACCTGAATTCTTTTCAATGACCACCTGGCAATCAGAGTATGCTTTTTGAATGCATCTCTGCACAAAGTCTGGTCCTTAGAAGAACCTAGAAGTTTTTTTTTTTTTTTTTTTTCAGGGAAATGATACCTATAGCACATAAGGAAAAAATGGGGATGCACTAATCTATGTTGTTAGCACTGGTTAACCTGGAGGAGAGGATGAGATTTAAGAAGAGAAGTGTGACCTGGTCTCCTTGGATCCACTACGCCAAACCAGGGTACATATCCCTAGGGTGAGCAGGTGCTAGTGTATGACCAGAGTCAGGCCAAGCCAAGCCCTAGGCCTCAGAGATGAATGTCTGGAGACCTCCACACTTGCTTCTGCTCGCAATATTCTCCAGCAGGAGAGGAAAGCTTAAGCTCGTTCCCATGTATTTCTAGACCTCACAGAACCCAAGCCTTCCAGTGGTGTCAATTAGATTCCGGCTTTGGGCTCTGGTGGCCATCTGCAGAGCACAGAGAGGGTTACCATCTCAGCTCCACAGTCAGAGAGCAGATGTGGAATCCAGGTTGCTCCTGAGTGTGACAGGAGAGAGTGGCTTTCGCAGCAGGAGTCCGAGGGTCATGAATACCCACTGGCCTCCTTGGCAGAATTCTGTTTTGACTGACTATCAGAACTCCTTGTCAGTGTTAAGCCACTGCCAGGACCCAGGGATCCCACTTGGCCTTGGGAAAGGCCACTCCTTTAAAAGTGAAGATGACAGTCCCTTCTCCCTCCCTCTCCCCAGTCCCGCTGACCTTCCTGGGAATTTCTACACAGGCCAAGCATGCTCATGCCTCAGGCCTTTTGTATTTGCTGCCCTCTCTACCTAGAATGATCTTTCCTTAGAGGTCTGCACACCTCTCTCACTTCCTCTGCGATGCTGCTACCGGCCCCGGTCTCCCCAGCACACCCCAGCCTGCTTTTGCTTTTCACAGAGCACTCAGCACCATCTGGGTTTATCATTCATATGTTTACACTGGGCTGTGACTTTGGGCCTTTTTGTTCACTGTGTCATCCCCAGCAGTGAACAATAAATAGCTATTGGATGAATGAATGATTCAACGAAAGAATAAACAAACAAACCAGGAGGCTGTGGATGCTGGGTACCAGTACTGTGGATGCTGGGTGCCAGTACTATGGATGCTGGGTACCAGTACTGTGGATGCTGGGTATCAGTACTGTGGATGCTGGCAACCACTACTCACTGTACCACACAAAGTATGTGGTACTGTAACACCCCAGACCGGGTTCCAAGAGAAAGAGGGAGAAATCACATTTCCTGGTCCCTAAGGAGAAGACAGTGCTTCTGAGCTTTTGGTCACCCGGTCCTCCTCCTGCCGGCATGCTGGCTCGCCGGCTCCTTCTCTGACTGTGAAAGCCGGGCCCAAGAGTTCCATGAGGTACACATCACCCAGAGCACCCAGCACCCCACCTGGTGCCCAGAAGGGATATTAAACCACAAAGCAAATGAGGGTAGGATGGGAACTGTGGAGTCTGGAACCCTAAACCTTCACTTTCCACTCAATCCAACTCAGAGGAGAAATCATTTCTCTGCATGAGAACTTCTGTATCCTGAGCCTGTTTCATATGCCAACTGGGACATGGCTGGAAACCACCCATGAAAAGACCCTGGCGGGAAGCAGGTTTTAAGAGCAGTGCGTCCTCAGGAAACCTGAGCCGCCTACAGCGGGGAGGCTCAGCCTCCCAATTAAAGCCCTAAAGCCCTCATCATCCCCACCCTGTGTGCGGAGGCCACCAAGCCTCCAGTGGGAGGGGAAGGACAGGCCGCAGGGCCATCCGCAGCTTGCCAGGATGGGTGGCTGGGCAAGACAGTGAGCCCCTGAGTGGTGGTTGTTCCTTTATTTCTGTTATTTATTTCCAAAGCCCTGAGCAGGCTTTGGAAAAACGCCACAAAAGCTCCCTACTGCACAATGTCCCTTTTCCCCTAATTTAGTGAGAGATTTAATGATCTAAAGTTGATCAGTGCCACTCTATATAGCCCAACAAGCTGACCCTGACGTGGACACAAACAGCCGAGGCACTTTTGAGGAACAACAAGCCGGGACTGCCAAAAATAAGCATTTCCACAAAGCTGTTGCAATAATAACAGTGTGTACTGTGATGGACAAAGGTCTGTCAATTTTTTAAAAAGACAAGAGTACTACTGGTTGGACACAAATTAACCTATGGAACAAAGCTGGGAGCCAGGAAGAGGCCCACACTCACGTGGGATTACAGGCGAGGGCCAGGCATGGACTTCTCAATAGTTGGCCGGCGACAAGTAGTTGTCCATATGCAAAACAATGAAATCAGAACCTTCTCTTGCCTGGACAAAAGCATCAGCTCCAGGTGGATTACAAATGCACGTGTGCAAGGTAAGACTATGATGTGTTTGGAGGACAAGCTAGGAGAATCTCTTCGTGACATCTGGGAAGAGAAAGATCTCCTAACCAGTACTTTGGGCTGAAGTGAACCTGAGGATATGCTGAAAGGCTTGTAAAAGCACAGACTGACAGCCCCACACCCCCAAGTGTTTCTGATTCAGCAGGTCTGGGCTGGGGCAAGAATTTGCATTTGTAACAAACTCCCCAGAGACACTGTAATGACAATAACCCATTTTGGATGGTACTGTCCTAAACTATAACTCAAGAAATTCACACCTTTCGGAAAACAAACAACAACATCAAACGTTTCTTCATCAAAAGATACTGTTTTACATACACCAGCTAAGTCAAAAAGCATAACCATGTGGCAGTGTCAAACGCTGTGAGGATGTAGAGCAATTAATTACTCACGTATGACCGCTTCGGAAAACAATTTGGCACTGTCTGTTAAAGTGAGAGATGTGTACACCCTGTGATCAGGCGGTGTCACCCTACAGAAACACCCTGTGTTTGAACACCAGGACACAGGGCAGGAACGTTTCAGACAGTGCTGTCAGTAACAGTAAAGAGGAAAATCCTAGGAACACCTGCATGTCCACTAATGGCAGAAGGGATAAATAAGCTCCGTGATGGAACACGACACAGCAGGGCAAAGAATTACAAATAAAGCAAAGACCAGGAGTGAATTTCAAGAACATAGTGTTGGACGAAAAAGCAAATTACAGAAAACTGCTTATAGGCTTGGTGCCTATAGCTCAGCGGTTAAGGTGCCAGCCACATACACTGGAGCTAGGCCAGGCCTGCCAAACAACAATGACAACTACAACCAAAAAATAGCCGGGCATTGTGGAGGGTGCCTGTAGACCTCGCTACTTGGGAGGCTGAGGCAAGAGAATTGCGTAAGCCCAAGAGTTAGAGGTTGCTGTGAGCTGTGACACGACAGCACTCTACCCAGGGTGACATAATGAGTCTCTGTCTCAAAATAAAAGAAAGAAGACTGCTTATAGAACGAGCCATTTACATAAAGTTCTCAGGCATGCAAAACTAAGTGTATTGTTTGGAGCAACAAATGATGTCGTAAAACTATAAAGAGAAGAAAGTGACAAACACAAAAGGCAGAGCCGCAGTTACTCTAAGGTGGGAGTGAAGAAGATACGTCCCCCATACGCACCACCATTGATGGAGTAATCGCTCCATCAAAGCTGAATCTGATAAAATCTCTAGATCCAACTACCAGTTTATAGGAAATGCAAGGACAATGCAACATCATGAAATTACAAATAACTTATCTGCTTCAGCACGAAGACGGCCAGGGGAGAAAAGATGAATGGGCTAGGGACAGATGAAAGAAACAGAGAAGACATTTCAAGCAATCAAGATCTCAGGTCCCTCCTTGGATCTAGAGTCATGGTTTAAACCCAGACAGTCTGATTCCAGGACCTACCCTGGACTCCTGCCTCACTAATAAAACTTCCATCTAATAGTAAGGACAGAAGCTTTTTGCCCAGGTCTAAAATGATCTTCGTTAAACGGTGAACTTCATTGGAGGACCTGATCAATCCAATTTTATTTCTCTGCCCAGACTAGCCCCTGGACACACACGTGGTATAACTACACCTGGCCAAACTATAAACCACAGGGGGAGTTACTAAATCAACGTTCTTGACTTGTCTTTTGCCTGGCACACAGTAGGCGCTCAGCAAATGAGTTGAGTGGAAATGACTAAAGCACAAGAAATTTGGGCCAGAATGCCCAACTTCCCAAAACAGAGGTGGCTGACTTCGAAGAGAAAACACCTCATCTCATTTCTACGAAAAGACCCATTAGCATGAACGGCCCCTCTCTGAAATCCCTCTGGGCAGGAATCACTTCAAACCCACAGCTTTCCTGGCTTCCTTCCAGCCCTGACGCCAGCCCTACGGCCTGAACATGTAAGAACTCTGATCACGAGCAACAACTGATCTAGAGGTTGAATTGCTCAAAGTCAACCAGGGTGGGCCTGGCCAGAGCCACGTGGACAAGATGCCACGTGGGGGCAAGCTCCTGGGGACATCACACAACTGGGGGTGATTAGATTGGGAAAGAGGCCAGGGACCAAAGGTAGAGCAAAGCCAGCTGCATTCCCAGTCAAAAGAACATTCTCAGAACATTCTCCCACATCAGAACAGAACAGGAAACTACTGTGGAGGGAGCTGGTGTCCCCTTCTCCGAAGGGGCCTGGGGGTGGGCAGGAGAAGGGAGTTCCGGTTCCTGGGCCAAAGTGTGAGTTTCTCAGAACCCTGGCAGCCTGGAAAACACAGACCTGGTTTCTGTTATCCACCCCCAGAAACGGCCTGTAACCACAGCAGGAGAAAGGCCCGCTGGCCGGGCCAGGGACACAAACACTGCTGCTGTTTACAGAGGGAAGCCCTGGCAGGCTCGGGTGCCCCGTTCCTGGGCGTCTCCGGCCACCTCCTGCTTTCTGCCGGCTGGGCCCACGGGGGCCGCTATCTTCTTCAGGAGGAGCAGGAGCTGGAACTCAGCACTCGCAATGGGTGTGCCTACCAGCTGGGACGGCCTCTTGGCACAGAAAGGGGGCGCGATCCTGCAGGTCTCTCTCTAAAAGGAAGGTTTTTGCATCCAAGCCAGCCAGTGCCAAGCACAGTGGAGAAACAAAGGAATAGGAGGAGGAATTCTCTCTGCAGCCGCCCACGGGGCACACAGAGCCCAGCCCAGGGCCCTGCTCTCCAGGCAGCCAGCCCTTCCTATGGCACTTGGATTTGCTGTCACAACACTGCAGATGGCCTGGTGCCACTGGAGGTGAGAAGCGGATTTTCTAGGAGGTCCAGGGGACAGAGGCTCTGCCCCAGCCTGGTCTGGCACCCTCCAAGACAGGGACAACGTGACAAGAAGACGACCCCTCCTTCCAAAGCTGTGCTGCCAAGCAGAGATGAAAACCTGATTCTGGGGCCAGGATGCAGGCTAGCTCCCAGGTTTTCTGTCCTGTCAAACCTTGACAGTGGAAGCTACAGAGTTTTTTTTTAATCTGCGTTCCTAAACTCCCAGGGAAACTTGTAGCATCTTTTCTCTTAAAAACCTAAAGAACGTGTACAAATCTATACTCTTGCTGTGTGACCTTGGACCGGTTGCTGAACCTCCCTGAGCTCTGGTTTCCTCATCTATAAAATGAGGATAACAGCAAATACAGTAGGGCCTCCACAGCTGACCACCTCCTTAAGATGACCTACTTTGCAAAGACCAGATATGCACCCATGTAGATGTCAGTATAGCAGGCCTTGTTCCTGACGTTGATCGCCTCCATATGTTGACCATTTTGTTACAGTCCCTTGGGTGGTCAACTTACAGGGGTTTATCATTTAAAACCCAGGCCCAGCATGGTGGCTCACACCTGTAATCCTAGCACTCTGGGAAGCTGAGGCAGATGAATCATCTGAGGTCAGAAGTTCAAGACCAGCCTGAGCAAGAGCAAGACCCCGTCTCTACTGAAAATAGAAAAACTAGCTGGGGGTAGTAGTGGGAGCCTGTAGCCCCAGCTACTTGGGAAGCTGAGGCAAGAGTATTACTTGAACCCAGGAGTTTGAGGTTGCCGTGAGCTATGACATCGTGGCACTCTACCCAGAGTGAGACTCAGTCTCAAAAAACAAAAACAAAAGAAAAAACCAGGCAGTGTGGAATCCATTGAATTCCACACACATTTGGAAGCATCTTCCCAGCAGGGAGCCGAGCTGTCAGTAAAAGCTGCCAAGGGCTTCCTATGTCCAAAGCCAGCCCTGGAATGGTTGGGCAAATCACAGACATTAGTCCTCACCACTCAGAGACTCAGACTTGGGTTGGCGGGATGGGAATACAAAAGGAAGCCCTTGAATGAGACCATGCATGTCCCCAGGACTCAGAGGCAAGAGAAAGCTCCCCAGGTGCAGAGAGAGATACCTGGTCAAGGCCTTGAAACACCAGTGGGGCTTCAAAAGGCACAGGGGAGAGGGGACAGCGTTCCAGGCAGAGGGTGTGGCTAAAGCAAAAGTTGAGAGGCCAGAAAGCCTGAGCAGAGCCGCGTGTCACCATCCCCTGAGAGCTGAGGGGAGCTGTTGAGAAGAACAACCGATGCACAGACAGGGGGAGGTGTCCCCCTTTGCGGAACTAGCAGATTTCTGTTTCTAAATCCTCTTTCTTTTTCAAAAACTTCTTCTAAATACTACATATCTACTAAAGAAGAAAAGAGAATCCAAAAGTAAAAAAACCACAAACGAGAAAAAGTCTCCCTCCTGCCTGGTTCAGCATCCGTCCTGTGTGGCGGCACCTTGTTAATGTTTGCTGATCTGCTGTGGCGACAGGGCTGTTAGGGTGATTTCCTGTACACCCCAAACTACAACCTCCCACCTGCCCATGGCTTCCCTTTCCTCCCAGAATAAAATCCTGACGGTCTGGAGGGCCCTCAAAGTTCCCTTTCACGGATGCCCCAGTCATGACTCTCAAAGACATCAGGCCGCTTTCTGTTAAAAGAAACCACGTTCCTTCCCAACTGCGCACTTGGTGCTTGCTGTTCCCTCTGTCTGGAATTCCCTTCCTTCGCCTCCTTCAGGTCTGAAATCAAAACTCACCTCCTCAGAGAGGCTTTCCTAGCTCACCCACCTGAAGCTCCTCCCTCCTCCTCTGCCATCTTGTCCGTTTTACTCAGATCGCTTAGTCCCCCCTCTGGAATTCTTATTATTGATGGTTTGTTTGGATTAACAGCCCTTCCTTAAAGGTCAGGCGGAGGCTCTGTCCCAGCACCTAGCACAAAGCGCAGCCCATGGTAGGAACTCAGTGAGTGAATATCTGCTCAGGGACAGCAGGGGGGAAAGGGCGTGTGGGGGGCCGAATGAATTTGCACCGAGTAAGAAGAAGCAAACCAAAAAAGAAGGCTGCCTCCACCTCCTAACCTTGGCTCCTGATATTGGTGGTGGGGCCCTTGAGTGTCTATGTAAGTCGCTCTTCACACGTGCCTCGCCCAAGACCACAGGCCAGAAAGAGGCCAAGAGTTCCAAATCAAGCTTTCTTTGATAAGCACTGTACTCAGCAACATCACCCGACCCTGAAGCCACTGTCCTGGGCGCCAAAGTGAGACGCTAATTCCTTTTTTGTTCGTGAGACAGTTTCACTTTGTCACCCTCAGTAGAGTACTGTGGCATCATAGCTCACAGCAACCTCAAACTCTTGGGCTCAAGCGATCCTCCTGTCCCAGCCTCCTGACCCATAACACCTGGCTATTTTTAGAGACAGAAGTCTGTCTCCAGCTCACTCTGGGTCTCGAACTCCTGAACTCAAGCTGTCGGCCTTGGCCTCCTAGAGTGCTAGGATTGCAGGCATGAGGAACTGCACCCAGCCTGAGACACTAGTTCCTGATGGCTTTACAGGGAGAATTCTAGCTAACCAATAACAAGACTCCTGGTAGAGCAGACAATCCTTTCCAAAAATACACATGGTTTGGTCAACACTTAACATTAGCTATCGCTTCCACCAGAACTGGGCACTAAATCCTTCAGATGACAGTTTTGTTTTTTTTTTTTTCAGTTTTTGGCCAAGGCTGGGTTTGAACTCACCACCTCCGGTACATGGGGCTGGTGCCCCACTTCTTTGAGGCACAGGCGCCGCCCAGGTGATAGTTTTTAATTGGGGACAATTCCCCCCCTCCCTGGGAATACTCTGCATTATCTGGAGACGCGATTAGGGAAGAGGTGCCCTGCTGTATCTGGTAGGGAGAGGTCAGGGATCAGCTGACACCCAGCTGGGCCCCACCACAGAGGATTCCCCGGGGCTAAAATGGAAAAGCCCTGGAGTCGAAAAACTTGCTTCAGGCAAAAAGGTGATAAAATGTTTTGAGATTCCTGGACTGAGCTTTAAGAGAGGGGCTTCCTGAATTTGGGGAAAATTGGCAATAACTGGACATTGAAGGCCCCTTCCTCATTCTGTTTTAGAATTTTCTTGGCAATACTTGTTACTATGCAGAATAACGTTTGCCTTGCTGCTTACTTCTCCAACCAGGAGGTAAGAAGGCAGAGACTATGTCATATGCTACTCTGTCCCCAGGGCCTAAGAATTGCACTGGCTCATAGGAGGCTTTCAGAAAATACTTGTGGAATAGATGATGAAACCCCTAAGAATATTAAAGAATACAAATTATCCAACTTCCTTTTGGAGCTATTTTCCCATTATCACCATTCATCCTCACATAGACCCCAAATCCATCCTCCCCGCCTTCCACAGTGACAGGTTTTAGCTTTGCCCTTGACTGGGTATTGTAAATAAAGACTACATTTCCCAGCATCCTTTGTGCCTGTGTGGCCACCTGGAGAGGCTCTGGCTAATGAGGTATTAGCTAACGGGATAAGTGTGAATTTCAGGTTATGCCCTTAAGGGAAGGGGCATGCCTCCCCTCCCTCTTTTTCACTCCCTCTCCTCCCATCTAGGAGTCACCTCGGACAGTGCAGATGAGGTCACCACCCTAAGAACTGTGAACAATTAGACAGAAAGAACCTGGCTTCCTGGCACCTTGGGCCCATGCACCAGCCACGGACTGCAGGTGTTTCTCATCCTGTTACATGAGAAAGAAATCATCTCTTCTTAAACCCTTTGTTACTTTGGGTTTTGGTTATAGCCACTTTTCCTAATCAATATTCCCTAATAACCCTCCCAGTAACCTTCTCCTGCACTTCGCAAGTTCTAAGTTTTCTGAAATCACAGACTCCTTAATGCTGTGAGGAGGAATATGTCAACCAGCTGTCACTCAAGAACAATTTTACAATTTCCTGCATCCTTGCAGGGGATATAGCCCTAAGTTTACACGCGGGATTCTTTCCTCCCGCAAGCTTTGGAATATTTGAACGCATTGCTAAACCAGAGGAAGAAAGGAGAGGAGGTCATATTATTTAGATGTTTGCAATGATAAGGCCAAAAAGGAGCTACCCAAAAAAGTCCATTGTAACCTTAAAGCATCAATTATGCTCAAGCCCACTGAGTTCATAATAGTCCAAAAAAAATTTTTTTTAAACAAACAATCCAAACTGATCCTCACTGGAGGCTGTTAATGAACCAGCCTATTATTTTAAAAGCTGGTAAATAAAAGGAAAGAATTAAGCATTCATCCTGATTTTTCTATATGAATTCTACCATTGTTGATGAAGGGAAGTTTCCCTTTATAGAAGTTTTCCAGCTAACAAGGGAGGAAGGAAGGAATGGCTGAATTAGAATAGAATACCACCATTTTGTAATTAACGCATCATTGAATTAATGGAGCTGGGCCCTGACTATCGACAACTATGAATATCACTAAAAGAGAAGCAACTAAGGGCCCTGCACCTCCTAACAGAAGCATGTGCTCCCCCCACTCACCCCCAGGATGCAATCTTACCCAGAACAATTGGAACTGAATCAATTAAGCCTTTCTAATTGAAAGCTAATTTACAGAACACACAGAGGACCATGCTTAAAACCTCACCTTGCCAAGCTATCCTGGCAAAAGAAAGTATATTCAAAAGAATGCACTTACTTTGACAGTGCTTTGAACTTCTTTTAAAAATAATTTAATTGATGATCTTTAAAAATGTCTGTAGCACACTGAAGCTCCTCTCACGGCTGAAAATCTAGATTAAATCAGACTTTAAAACCCAAAGCCTCCACTTACAATGTCTAGTCCAAATCCTGATGCAAATGAACCATAAATGATAAAAACAAAACAAAGAACAAACTTCCATGATATTTAGGAGACAACTAGAAATTTAAACACTAGACAGTTCATAAAATTAAGGAAGTCTTACTAATTTCATATGTGCTAGTGGCCTTGCAACATCAGGGCCCTTTTAGAGATACATACCATATATATATATGAAGTGCTATAATGACTAGAATTTTATTCAAAATACTACTGTATCCAGATGTAGTAGCTGTAGTCCCAAGTTTGAGGCCAGTCTGAGCAACAAAGCAAGACCCCCACTTCTAAACAAACAAACAAAACCCAAAAGGCACAAGAAGAAAATGACCATGTCATGATGGAGGTATAGAAGAAACCAGATTGGCCGTGAGCTGGTTAACAGTTGCAGCTGAGTGGCAGGCACATAGGGGTGCATTGTGCTATTTCATGTTTACATGTGTTCAAAATATTTCATAATGCAAAGTTTTGAAAATCTTTATTTTCTTTCTTTTGAGGCAGAATCTCACTTTGTTGCCTTCAGTGGAGTGCCCTGGCATCAAAGCTTACAACAACCTCCAACTCTTGGGTTCAAGCAATCCCCTGGCCTCAGCCATGCCACAATACCCAGCTATTTTTTTTTCCTTTCTTTTTGTTTTTTAGAGACCGGGTCTTGCTCTTGCTCGGGATGGTCTCCAACTCCTGAGCTCAACCAATCCACCCGCCTCGGTCTCCCATAGTGCTAGAATCACGGGGGGGGGGGGGGAGCCACCACACCTGGCCAAATCTTTTTCTTTTAA
The DNA here is from genome assembly GCA_963573935.1 of Arctocebus calabarensis. Lineage (NCBI taxonomy): Eukaryota > Metazoa > Chordata > Mammalia > Primates > Lorisidae > Arctocebus > Arctocebus calabarensis. The sequence goes on along the minus strand of CAUYON010106190.1, from coordinate 71,123 downwards.
AATAAAACTTTAAAACACTTTAAATTTTTAAATTTGAAAATTTCCCCAGCCACCAGGGGTGTGGGGGAAAGGAGGAAAGACTAAGGGAATTAACATTCTCAAACTCCCCCTACCATGAGCAGCCTCCAACATGATGGTACTTAAAATGGTTCAAATGCTTAATGGGTCCAGACAGGAACCCCGAATGAATGAGGCCAGTCATCTATGAGAGGAACACAGAACAAGCACGAAGCAAATTCATCTGGTCAGAAGACAGGAGAGCACGGAGGGGGCTGTGGACAAGGGCATGTGTGTGCTCTAAGGCAGGTAGTCTCTGCTCGGGGCCAGCCTTGGCTTTGAAGCCATCATGCATGTAGCCATCATGCGGAAGGTACGGCTGACGGTGGCCAGATCCTTGGATTTTCTACGGGAAGCTGGAAATCTGTGTTTTTATGTGCAATTCCCTGGTTTTTCAATGTTGGCATTTCATCCCAATATTTTTTTAAAAGCTGTGTGTGCCAAACAAAATATCTGCGGGCTAAAAGCAACCCAGGGAACACCAGTTGGCCACCCCTTTCCCAAGTGCTAAAGCACACCACAACTCAATCCATCTGTAAGAAGGGGAAAGGGTACTTTCATCAATTTGGGGTCAATTCGTTTTTAGGCATTTAATAAAGCAGAGAATTCAAAAGACACCATCAACCTCCAGAAATCTATAAGAACCGGCTGCCAAACATTTCAAAGGCATCCTCCACGTCGTGGGCTTATGCAACAGAATCTCCACTTTGCCCAGAGTTCTGGAAATTAACAACCAGGGAGTGTCCTTTCAGCTTTCTTGGGATAGTGGAACTAACAGGCTTCAGATGAAACCCATTTGCCAGTTTGCTGAATGCCTGGGACTTAAGTCCAAACTACCGGCAATAGACAATCCTGTCGTAAAATCAAGTTGGGGTGCTCAAGGGCCATTGTAAAATGACCAGGGAGCTCTCTACTTTGGTCGCTTTGCCAGAGATCTGATTTCGTGGACGTCTGAAGGGACGAGACAGAGACGTCTTGGACGAGACCATCCCCAAACCTGAGAATGTGCAGGGTTCATGGCTGAGGACCAGGACAGACTCCTCCTTCAAACTCAACTCTATCTCTGACTTCACCAAGAGAAGGATTTTTGACATCCTGGATGGGCAAAACAGGCCTCAGCCCTTGCCTTTTATACACAGCCGAAACTTGACCAGATCCCCGGATCAATAAAAAATTTAAGAGGTGTCAAAAATGCAGTGGAGAAGGGCCAAATAAATGGTTTCATCATTCCCCAAAACAAAGCCCCTCTCTCTTTCTCTCTCTCTCTCCCTCTGAAACGGTGGAAAGTAAAAGAAAACCGGAGCTAAAATAAAATTGAACTGGTTTAGGGCAAGAAGAGAGTCCAGAATTATCCTCAACGACAACCCAAACCAAAACACACCCAAATCTCAAGTCAAGCGAATGGAGCCAAATCATGGCTGAGTGTAAAAAAGAGTGTTGTTTTTTTTCTCTTTTTTTTGTGTGTGTTTTTTTCCCCCTGGGAAAACAATGATATTTGCCATTTATCCAAAAAGGGTTTATGAATGGGGGAGAAGGTAGAGAGTACAGTGTAAAATCTAAGATAAGATTTGACTGCTATGCACCTAATTTATAGCCTAACTATGATTTATAGTTATGATAAATTGCTTCTCTAGTTTACTTTTCTGGAGAGAAATAATCTATAGCTACAGCTGATTTTGGGAAGACATATATACATATATATATATATACACACACACATACATATGTACATATATATATCATGTGTAAAAATCGGGGATTATCTTGAGTTATCACGGGATGAGTGAAGGCCCCTCGTGACCTACAGTCCTGTGTGTCCTGATGCTCTAAAACATCATCATGTTGTCCTGAAATGAGCAAAGCCCGGGCAGGTCCAGCACATCTCACCTACCGCTGCAGGGAAGTGAGTCTTAGCCCTTTTGCTCTGTGTTCTAGTGAGGATAAAAGTCCAGAGAAGGGCCTGTAAAATGTCTTATAACCACTGACCTACCCATCCACTTGCTCCACTGAGCACCTTATTCCTTCATGGAGATATTCACTTGTCACTACAAGAGAATAGCCCCCTATGGAAGTGAAAATTAAATGCAGCCTGAAGAGTCCGCAGTGCAAAGTGCTGGTCCCAGGGCAAGACTGCGAGGCCCCCAGATGAGACTGGGTGATGTGTCTCTGAGTTTTCTTTCTCAAGAGCCATCTGCTCTCTGTGGGTCGGATGCGGCTCTGGAATGTGGGCTGAGTGGACAGCAAGTCTGGGAATGGACTTTCTTGTGGTTTGGTGGCTTCTGACCTCCAAATGCAAGCACACATTCCTTTGGAAACATCTGCTTTGCAGAATTTCAAAAAGATGGCAGAAATTCCCTGACAAGGCTAACTCTCCTTTACTGAACCAACAAGAGGCAGCCTGACTGGACACTGGGAATTCAGGCCAAGAGGCAGCCTCTCATCTCATCCTCGAAGCCCAGCTCTGCCCTTCCACCTGTACAACCCAGACCTGATGGATGAGAAGGAGAAGGAGACAGAGGAGGAGGAAGAGACTGAGGGGCAGGGAAAGAAAAGTACCCGCACCATTCCTGGATGCTCACCAGGCGTGCCAGGCACTGCCTAACAGGCTTTATTGAGGACCACTGTCATAAGGGACTTGCTCAAGGTTACAGAAGACGGTGGTGGTGAGACCAGATTGGAAGCCAGGCAGGACAACCACAGAAACTCTTCAGCAAACTGGCCCAGAGCCAAGGCTGGACCCTGGAACCAGCTATCCCATCCCTGAGACCTGGCTTCCATGTACCACGTGACAGGATACGGGACGTTCTGTTTACATTGTTTATGCATCAAGCGACATCAAAGCTCCTATCCAAGGTGTGATATTTTCCTTCCTTTTGTAGAAGAAAAGGGGAAAGTAATAATATCTATGTATTTGCACCTGCTTATGACTACATAAAGACACTCTAAAACACACATTCTTAAGTGATCATATTAAACCTCCCCCCAGATTAAAAATTGGTTCCCTGGGGGAGGGGGATTGAAAAAAATCATACATATTACGATGCTCCGTGGCCCTGCCGAGGGCCACCATAAACAGGTTCACAGTATATCCGTCATCTCACAGGGTGGTGATCATGAACAAAAATTGTCTTAAAAAGTCTCCTGAGTGAGGAGGTGGAAATAATGGGAAAAAAGGTTGAGAAATACGGTTCTAGAAGGTTAGAGAAAAGCCAATATCAGATGGCAGAGCTGAAGCAGGAACAAGACTTTTGTTTTACCCAAACATCTGAGGATATTGCCTATATAAAAAATGTTTTCAGTACAGTTTAGAATGAACGTAAAAACAGAATCCTGGCAGAAGCCCTCAGCAGGGGCCTGGCACTTTGTTGGTGCCCATCCCAGGTGGCCATGTGAACCCAACTTGGCATCTCCAGGTTCTAGTGGTTTCTGGCGCACCATGTAGGCCTACTCAGAGACACCCCAATCAGGCCTCCGGGCGCCCACAGCCTCTGGGCCACTCAGCACCTTGCTTGGTTCTCGCCAGAACCGAGAACCCCACGCTTGACCCTCTTCAAGCAGCAGGAGGCCCAGCCCTGCCAGGGGCCCATGCCAGACTCTCCATGGGCTTTGCAGCCTCCCCAAACAGAAGCCGCTTTGTCACAGGCTTGCTGTGGGCACTAAGGCGCCCCCAGGAAAATCCCTGACCTGCTGAACAAAGCACAGCCAGTCACAAAATACTTCTCCATCCCTCGTTCCGGCTCTCCCCGCTTCCCGAGCTCCGTAGAGTGTGTCTCCGCTCTCTGACATGTCCAGCTTCTAGGGAAGGGATTTTGTCAAAGGACACCCTTCGCCCCTCTGCAAGACTTGGGCCCCTGGCCCACACCTGCAGGGGACGCAGGAATCGCAGTTCTCTGCAGCCCTGGGTGGACAGCAGCATCTCCCTCAGCAGACGACCAAGGTCCCTGGAGGAAGCTGGGGAGGGCGCCTTGGGCCGTACGCCGGGCTTTACCCACACTTCCACCTATGTGGACAAGACAGGGGCACAAGAGGGAGTAAGACCATCTCCCAGGACCAGGATAGCCAAACTGTTTTCCTCCTATGAAAATATATTTTTCAAATTTAATATAAGAAATCAAGGCAATTAAATTCATAAACAAATTAGCAGTGGATATTTACAGAGAATGCCTAGCAAACTCATTTCACTCAGTCTCAGAAGGGAGGAACTATGACCATCTTCCCTTTATAGATGGGGAAACTGAGGCACGAGGAGGCTGGCAACTTGCCCAAGGTCACACAGTCAGTGGTGGAACGGACCCTCAAAGCTAGTGTCTTAGGTCTGGTGGAGACACATCGAATGAATATTGAGAATTGGGAACAAGGCAAGGGGTAGATTAAAACAAGATAAAACAGAAAAAAAAAATGTGTTGGGGCAGGTGATTATATTATACATGGCTGAATCTGCCTGGCACCTCCATGGAGGAGGGGGTGTGGTCAGCTCTTCCAAATGTACCCCTCTGCCAAGGGTAGGGGGAAAGCTATTCTCTCCACCTGACCTTCCTGTGTGAAGAGACACTAGGGATTATTTTTGCTCCGAGGTGAACAGATTATCTAGACTGCTTCTTTGCCACCTGAAAACCAGTCCCCGTGAGTCACAAACCAGGCTCCTTCCCTGGGGATTTTTCATGTATTCTCATCAAAAAGACAAGGAAAGGGTTTAAGTGGCCAAAATAAAGTAACACTGTAGAAGTCACCACAAGAAACACGGTGGTAAGCAGGGCTATCATCATCATCATTATATTATTCAGAGTATAAATATTAATTCCTTAACGTCTTTTAGGAGGCTGACGTCCTTTGCTGGCAACCCCATGTTCACCTGTAATGCATCTTTACCCATTCTGCAAGCATCTAAGCGGAAGATAAGAGTCTTGACGGGAGAGAAAACGGAGGCTCTAGGAGTCTAAGTAGCTGACCCAAGCAAGGGTTGGGGCAGGTGACACCCCAACATCTTGCTCCCCGAGAATCTGCAGCTCTGATCCCTTCACACAACTTCACACAACCCCTCTGTGGGTTGCACAAACTGGCATGACCACGCTGGATACCGTCTGGCAGGGGCTCCAGGCCTGGCTACATACTCGACAGCAATTTGTTTTATGGGCACCAAAAGTAGAGATCAGGCAAGTTCACAAGGCGTTATTCACAAGTCTGGAAACAACTCAGACATCCATCCACAGGAACGTGGGCCAAGAGATGGGATTCCTTTAAGGGACTATGATGAAAATGAATGAAACTCAACCACACCCCAAATTACAAACAGACAAACCTTACACCCTGAAGGTTGACACCGAGAAGCCAGGGTACCATCGTGTGACTCGTGTTTGTGAAAAAAGGCAAAATGAATCCTTGGAGTCAGAAGGAAGGATGGTAGTCATCTTTGTGGAAGAGACAGAGGGCTGCATGGGGCTTAAATGATCCAGGGTGCTGTCATGATCCAGGTGGTAATTACGTGGTGACCACTTGGGAAATACAGGGCTCCACTGAGTTCTGAATGTGCATATGTATCAGTATATAGAAACAGAGAGAAACATTCAAATTCCCCCTATTGCTATATCTCCTGCTATAAGTCATCTGTAAGCACTTCACGTGAAGCAAGGACCAGGGGCAGATTGAAACTGAACAGACTGACACGTGCTTTTCCTATACACATCGGCGTCCTCGTGCACACACACACACATCTGATGTCCTCGCAGGCCACAGGCAGGGGCTCCAGCCATCGAGACCACATCCTTTCTCCCTAGAAGTCTCCACAATGGGGTCAAGGATCTCTGAGTCCCAGGCCACACCACTGCCCCCACGGTCCCCTCACCTGCGGCTGTCTCGGGTTGCCGAGGTGAACTCGCTACCCCGAGGCCCGGGGTGGATGTGGTGGTGAGATGACCCCTAATGAACTCTGAATGTGGCTCAGAGGATGTGCCTCCGCCGTCGGCCTCTGGTGAAAGTTACCTCCAGGTCCGCTTTCCCTGACACCTCGCACGCTCGCCTGCGCTCCAGGCAGGCAATCGTGTTGCTGCCCTGCATCTCATGCAACGGAAGTGGTAAGAACTACTTGTGTCCTAATCACCTCTTGGCAACTGTTTCTTAATAACCACACTGGTGGAAGGGCGCACAGGCACACCTCCTGGGAAATGTGCCGCCCCTCCACTGCTTTCCCACCTGGCAGTCACTCTCCTTCTAGCTGTTTTGTCTGAAACATCACATTAACGCATCTCCCTCCTTCCGATTCTTGCCTGCCTGCTGCCTATGTACCAAAGGCAGCCAGAGTGACCCTTCTGAAAAATAAAGCACACAGCCCGGCTATTACAAACCTGCCTGTGCTGGTCCACTTCCGCGACCTTATGGCCTCTGCTACATGCTGTTCCCTGTCCCTGAAATACTTTTCCCGCACAACTTCCCACAGCTGGCTCCGTCTTTGATCTACTCTAGGGGAGCTAATGCTGCCCCCAGGCAGCTACCCTCCAGCTCTTGACCTCATGGAATATTCCAGGTGGCTTTCAGTGCTTACTTATGGCCTTACACGCTAACTCCTGTACCCCCAAAACACCCCAAGAGAGCAAGGATCCCATCTGATTTGTTTACTGGTGAATCCGTAAGTCCCGGGACAGGGTCCATCACAGCGCAGGCAGCCAGAAAATACTTGCAGGTGAGACAAAGGGAGGTCAGGGAGGGAGGGAAGGAAGGTCAAGGGCAGCAAGTGGAGGGGCGGGGCAAAGGACAGGACCACGGACAGGAAGGGCTGGGGCGCAGAGAAGGGTGCATGCAGTGTGGCAGAATTTGGTCCCGGGATCAGCCGCTGCTAGGAGCAATTGGTGTTTCCCTAGGTACAACCTGGGGGATTAGAACAGGAGACTAGTCACAGAAGGAAGGGGGATAGGACAGCAGAGAGAAGCAGGAGACAGTGTGCAGACCCCACCGCCAAAGAACTGGGAGAATGTGCCTGGGTTGGGCTGGGCAGAGCGACATGAGGCTTGAGGACGGAGGCGCTCTCAGCTCTGCAATAACACTTATTTTGCTATTTCCAAGAGGCTTTCTGAAAACAGTTCAAGTCCTTGGAGTGGAGAAAGCAGAAGCAGCAGTTTGCAGTTCCAAGAGAGAAAGGGGCAAGCCCAAGGCGCCTGCGTCCACGGACGCACAGGAGGAAGGGCTGAGAAGCGCAGACGCTGGGGATGGAGCAGCGGGGTGGGATGCCTGACCCCTGGCCAAGGTGCAGGAAATGATAACCAGGTGCCTGGGCTGCCCAGGGGCCCAGGGGAGGGGTGGGGCCAACTTCAAAGAGGGTTTGTTTGCACTTGTATGGGACAGGGCAGGACCCACGTCTATCGGTGACCACTTCCTTTTCCAGCCCCAGAACCTTCCCTCGACCCTCAATACACAGAAGCTGAGCTCTCGGTTTTTTTCAAGGAAAACCTACTTTGGCAAAATCCCAAGGCAAATACATGGCAGATGAGAAATGCCCTCACGCCGGAGCTTAGCATGGGCTCCGGGCAGCCAAATGTGCATGGCGTGGGAAAGACCCCCCCTTGGAATAATTAATGAAAAGGACGGCAAAGGATCTGAAAAGCCTAGGATGTCCTCCAAATAGACAACTGAGAAACGAACCAGGGGTTTTCCGGTCCACTTGTCAGAAATAAACACAAAACACACCAAGAAGTCCACATCTCACACACAGACACCTGACGGTGGCACGTCTGGAGACGCTCCCTGGATGCGTAAGGCGAGGAGGGTCTGACATCCCAGCAGTGGGGGACAAAACTGTACGCACATTCCAGATGGCTAGTGGGGAACAAAACTGTACCCACGTCTTCCAGTGGTGATGCAGTTTGGGGTGCACCATTGGGCACAACAGGCCACAAGGGGACTTCCCCTAGGGCCGAGACTTGGAGACAAGGCCGAGTGCTGATCTAGCAGCACCTGGCGGCCTTTAGGGTCCACACGGGGAGATTATTCTACTGCCCCATCACAGCCTGGGAACATGAAGCTCAAGCACCAAGAAGCCTGACCATGACACATGGGCGGCGGCAGTGCTGGGCTTCAGAACTCTGAGTTTCCTTTCTGTTATTTCTGCCAAATATTAGGAAGGGGACTTCTAGGCCAGCCCTGTACCATTAGCATAGAGTGCAAAAAAGGGCAACGTCAACAGTACTCCTAGGACTGTACCACAAAATGCACCCTCTTGCCTGTGATCAAGTCATTCTTGCAAGTGCCACACTCCCTTGTTTTAGAGATTTATAATGTCCACTAGGGCAATAAAGCAATTTTTTTTTTTTAAACGAGCTGCATGGTTTGGCTCACACCTGTAATCCTAGCACTCTGGGAGGCCAAGATGGGTGGATTGCCTGAGCTCAGGAGTTCGAGACCAGCCTGAGCAAGAGTGAGACCCCGTCTCTACTAAAAATGGAAAAACTAGCCAAGTGTAGGGTGAGGCCTGTAGTCCCAGCTACTTGGGAGGTTGAGGCAAGAAGATCACTTGAACCCAAGAGTTTGAGGTTGCTGTGCACTATGATGCCATGGCACTCTACCCTGAGTGACAGAGTAAGAAGACTGTATCTAAAAATATATATATATATTTTTAAAAAGCAACTTGGTTTAGTCTTTTTTACCTTTTTAAGTCAGCTCTCTTTCAGAAATGGCCCCTAAGATCCCGTGGAGTGGGGGCATGCACATTGTATGTAAACTTCACCATCCTCAGGCTGAGATATCCTCACAGCTGACTCATGTTTTGACCCTGCCCAGACTCACTCTTACCACAACTTTGAACCTGTGTTCAGAACAATCTCCACATTCAGCTGCTTTCCATGTAACGTGAGCATCTGCAGAAACAGTGCGTACATCTGTGGGTCTGGAGCTATGCATGGCAGACAGTCATGATGACCACTTCACTGGACATCAGTTGTCTAACCAGACGCTCGCTGGTTACCATGTTTACTCTGGAGGCAGAGTAGGAGGAGCCTGCACATTTCTCAGTTTGGAGACCAAACCAGCCCTAGGCAGAGTCAGCTGGGGAATACTATCCGGCCCTGAGCAGACACTCATTTATTTATGAAGCACCTCATCTCTAATGCCATCCCCCAAGTCCTCACGTGCAGAGGAGTCCGGTTGCAGCCATGTTCCATTCTTCCACTGCCCCTGGACTGCAGTAGTTAATTCTCTGCCTGAGAAACCCATTTAAAATAAGCACCAATATCTTAACCATACTGCAGAGAGGTTGTTCAAGGATGGACTGTACCCAGGGTCTCCCTTTGCAAACAGAGCATAGTGACCTGCCTCAGCCCGTGTTTGATCGGCTAGGATCTGATAGTTCAATTATTTATGTACCAACACCTTAAAGGAAGCCTTGCAAGGCTTGTGGGGCAGGATGACCCTACAGTAAATGGCCCCAGAGGTCCCTGCTTGATGAGTTTGGGGAATGTTTTGATCAACAATCTCACTAGACAGAGAGCACAGAACTACCAGAAGTTGCAGAACCCCCAGAAAACCCAGCTCATCAGGTTTCTGCGTAAAACAAAAGTCAACAGCCTCTGAGTAAGCAGCTGTAATCCATGGCACAGGTGTCTGGAAGTTAGTACCTGGTCTTTAGAATAACTATTGTGGCTGTTTGGAAGCTTTTTTTTTCCCACTTACTTCCTACTCCTTGGCTGAGTTCCTAAGAGTTAATTTTCCTAAATAATTGCAATTTCAGGGTACATCAGATGATACTCCCTGTAAAATGTGAGGTTGGAGCTGGAGACAACATCCAGAGATCAGCTTTTCCTTCTCCTCTTAAGAAACTGCAACCACTTGTTTTCTGTTTCCTGGAGCCCCCAGGGGCTCTGCCTGCCCCATCCTCTCTGACCTTCAGCTGCACCTGCTGATTCCAGGTGAGTCTTAGCAACACAACTGGTCCCTGAGATCCCGGACCAATGCTGCTCACGGCTGCTCACTGAGCCCACCCTCTGGCCCGGCTCTCTGCCAGCAAACCCAGGCACCTACAAACTCACACAAAGCCCTCTCTGCTCTGCATCCTATCCTTGGCCCCAGCACCCCCCTCAGCTGGGCTCGCCACAGCGGAAGCCCACTGTTCTCTCCCATCAATGTGCAGCTCTGTCCCCCACCTCCCACCCCCAGCCATGGCAGAGGAGCGCCCGCAGCCTGGCCCGCAAGCCCTTCTGATGGGGCTGCTTTTCAATGAGCAGCCTTCTTCCCTTTTCTCCATCCCCCTCCCCCAAATACACAAAAGAGGGCTAAGAGAGTGGGGTTTTTCTGTACAGGAATGAAAGGAGGTCAGCTTTCCTTCCTTTCTGTTTTCTTGGCCTTGGTCTGAATTTGGCAATTGTAAAGAGTGGAAGCACTCAAAAAGATCCCGTTCATGACCCAGGAGGCACTGCTGTGGCCAAAACCACCCCCATCTGCTTTTCTTACTTGGGTTGTCGTAGGGAGGGCATCTGAAACTGTCACCGCTCACCCCCAAAGTCAGGAAATAATTCTTGCACAGGGCTGGGGAGGCCCTCACGGTCATGTTATTCAACTCCCTTAAATTAAAACGGGGGCACTGAGGCCCAGCGAGGTTAAGCAATCAACCCCAGGCCATGCAGTGAAAAAACGTCCCAGGGGATGCATCAGGGAACCATCCTCACGGGCACTGAGAAATTCAGCATCTTACCATCATCCAAGTAGGTCTGGTCCAAGTTCTGTTCCTGTTTAATTGTCACTCCCGCAGGTAATACTTCCTTTTGGTCGCTGACTGGGGGTCCGTTTTTGGCGGCTCTTTGGCTTGTGGCGTTCTGCTGCTGAATGACGGTGGGGTAGGAACCTGGGCTGAGCCTCTGACCTTGAGTGACTGGGGGTGGGCCGGGCCTGGGGGTGCCGGGCGCGAAGTTCTCGCAGTACATGATGTGCTGGAACTCCTGGTGGCTCCCACAGCGCAGCTGCTGGTTGGTGGGTGAGTAGTGGATAACGGGCGAGGCCTGCTGGTTGGCTGGAGAGGAGTGGAGCAGGGCCGAGCTCTGGCCCTGGGAGCCCGTGTGCACCAGCACGGAGCGGTGGGCGTCCGCGAGGGGCAGGGGTGCACCCATGAGGGCCGGCTGCTGGTAGCCCAGCAGGCTGGGGCTCAGGCTCTTGCTCCGCTGGTAGAGGACAGCCGCTGGGTTCTGCTGCTGGTAGCGGGCGTCCGGGGATGAGAGCCCCGAGCGGAATTGCTGGCAGGGAGCCATGGTGGCCACAAGGCAGGAGGGGGACTCGGCCACCATCGGGTGCTGTGGGTAATAAGGCTGGCTCCCCAGACCCCCGTGGGCAGGGCTGCAGATCAAAGTGGGGTCATACTCGTCGGTGGGTTCTGTCTTTATGGCTGGGACTGCAAGGAAAGAGAAGCATACGGGCACACCCATCGCAGTGAGCCACAGATACACAGAGCATCTGCAGACAGCAGCTGACTTTGGGGGTTCACATGTCTGGGCCCAAACACCTGAGCCCTGTCACTCATTAGCTTCGGGCAACTATCTTCAGTAGGAAATGTTACCTTGGCCATGCTCATCTTGAACTAGGGGTTTTTCCAACACTGGAAAGGTAGCTGGCAGGTCTGACCAGTCCCGGGGGTGATTTTGGCCTGTTTCTCCAAGGTGAGAGCTCAGAAAGGGAAGTTTGATTTGAGACCATGCCTCCCACCTCTCCCCACCCCAGCAGCTCCCGTCTCCTGTCCCCATGTGTTTCTCTTTACACCACCTGTCCCTTTCGGAAAGGGTATGTACGTTGTATGTGCTTTTTTTTACTGTTTTTAACACCTACCCTCAAAATATCAGTTTCTCAAGGGGGGGGAGTTTTGTCTGGGTTTTGGTTGTCTGGAACTAAAACAGCACCTAGTACTTAATGGGCCCTCAGATATTTTCCAGACAGAGGAATAACCAAATAGTGTCCCCTATTTGGGACAATAGCTGTCCCCTTCCTCAGCTCTGTAGAGCTGTGGGGGAATGAGGACTTCTGGCTCAGGCCTCAGTTTCCCTATTGCCTGGTAGTAGCAGTCACACCCTTTGGGGTTGTTGAGAGGATTCATTAAGAGGTTTCTACAGAGCACTTAGCACAGTGTCTGGTATACAGTAGGTGCTTAATGCTTGCAGTTGCTGCTATTATCTTACTCTATTATTACTACTACTATCCATGTGGTCACTGTCGCCATTCCTTTCTCCCCGCTTAGCAGCAACCACTAAAATTGGTCCTTCTCTGATGTCTGTACTAACAGCCCCCAAAATTGAGGAACCAATTCCCTTCTCCCTAGAATAAGTGAATCGGGACCAGGACTGTAACCAAGTGTGCAGAGGGCCTCCAAGTGTCAGGCATCGGAGGGGGGCAAGGAGGCCCAGCAGGTCTGATTCCAGCCACAAAAGTCATTTCTTGAGATGACAAAGGCCAGTCCCTGGCCACCTGGGGGATTAAAGGTTGCTTGTGTGGGCCATACTCAGACAAGTGCCAGGCCACAAATGAGAGGAGAGTGTGCCGTTAAACGTAATTCAAAACCTCTTTGCTAAAAGGGATCCCTGGGTGGCAGTCGAGAGCCCTTTCTACAATTTCCTCCTAGTTTTAATCCCGCTGGGTGACGCGATCACTGGTCCAGACAGTGTGTTATGTCAGACCAAGGATGATGGCTCCTTCAAAGGGGCCAACACAAACCCACAGATGCAGTCCATGGGAGCCAAGACCAGGCCACCCAGATGTCCCCTTGTTTTAATGCTCTCAGCCGCCCAGAGGCTTCATATGAAACTGTCATAGGACAGAAATTGTACCCTGGGTGATATTCTCAAATTATAGGTCTCCAATTTGGAAAGGTGGCTAACATGTCTTTCTCAGCCTGGGAAGGCTATAGTCTATTTCCCCAGGGAGAACTCAAAGAAGCATTTTTAAACTTAAATTATACTCCCCCCTGGCTATTCCTGTCCACCTCTTCTGCAGCCCTAATCATAATCCAATGTAGCAATAATTATCAGTATAATCCCCCCTTGTTAGAATGTTAGTTCCCTTTGGGCAGGGATTTCTAACCTGTTGTGTTCACTGTTGTGTCTACAAGCTGAGAACAGTGTCTGCACTCAAATCTTATCTGGACAAATGAATGAATGAAAAATGGTACGTGACACCCTTCTTGGGGCTATAATGACTTTGTGAGAATGAGCCCTCCTAGGCTGTCACCTGCCCACTCACTCCACTTGGCCACCAGCTGACAACCCCTTGTGGCATCAAGTAAAGATTCTGCAGGTTTTAGGATTTTTACTCCTATCATGATCAAAACGAAGACAGGGGTGGAAGTCATCCACTTAGCTGCTTGATGCTCTTGTGTTTAAATGTGCCTTTGTCTTGTTCCCCCTTCCCCAAAGGAAAACTATTAATAATAGTCAACATCATTGACCTTGGCTTGTTAAGTATTTTATGTGCATTTAATTCCTGTATCTCTTATAAAGAAGATGCTATCCGACAGATGAAGAAACTGAGGGTCAGAGAGATTGAGGCACCCGCACAAGGGCACCCAGCTAGGAGCAGAGCCCCACACCTGTGCCACCTCATGACACTGAAGAAGCCATCACAGACACTCCTTACCTGGGTGGTAGGTAAAGTGCTGAGGCTGACTTCGTTTCCTTTTCCCATTGATGACATAGAAGTTCACCTTCACGGACGTGCGGATGTGCTTGTTTCGATATTCAGGGATCTCAACAAAAAGCATGTTCTGAAAAGAAGGAGTTGCCATGAACTTAACTGCAACTATGTCTAAATTTCTGCCCAGACCCTAAGCACGCTCCATCCTCCTGTCTGATAGGAATCATGCCACATCTGCAGGTTTACAGGTAAAATTTAATTCACGGGGAATTTCACTTTTCAGGGATGGTGAAGAAAGGCACTCTGTCAAAGTCACTAAGACGTCACAGTTACAAATCAGAGGACCTGGTGCTCAATACACGTTTAATTCACCTGACGATTCAATATGTACTTACTGAGTACCTGTTAGGGCCAAAACCCTGGGGGCTTGGATGAAGGAAGGAAGAAAAGAAAGACAAAGCACAAAGGAAAGAAATGTGACAGGGAGTCACAGACATTCAGCAGCCGACAGTCATCCTGTCCGTGTGCTTACAGGCTGGCTCTTGTCTTTATCCACCGTGGCTTCCATTTCCCAAATTTGCTGCCCATCTGGAAAAAATTAAAAAAGCTCAGACTTTGAAGAAACCATCAGAAACCAAAGATTTAAGATAAAACATCAACAACTCCTATGTGTCTTAGCTTACATATTATATCATTTCAGTAGAGTGTGTGTGTGTACATATATGTGCATGTGTATATATTTATATTATTTATATTTATGTATACACGAATATTTTTTTTCCCCAAAAAGAAGGCATGTTGACAATAGAGAAGTAGACAATGAAGGAGAAATTAGAAAAAAAATAGAAATTGCCCGGAATCCTACTGTTATTACCTTTTCTTCTCTGCATGTCTATAAAACTTTCTTTCTTAAAAAACAAAAAGTATTTCTGTCCATTATACTTTATTATAGACTTCGTTCAACCAAAGGCTATTTACAAAAGGTCCTGCAGATGCCAAGCGTGGTATAAGGGCCCTATTTCAGGTTTAATTGAGAACAAGGGTGGCTTAAATATACTCTCCTAAGTTAAGAGTGCCTGGAAACGCAGGAGCTCACCCTTCACCTTTTTGTCAACAACCCGCCTGGATCGCGTGTGAGTCACGATGAAAAGGTTTTGCTCAATAGTGAACTCTCCTTCCCGGGAGCAGAGTGCTATATTCCCCCACTTTGGGGCCAAGAATTTGGGCCAAACAAAACCCTGCATTTGCAAATAATTGATTTCTCTAGCTGACCACCTACATTGGCCATTGGGCAGTTTTCAGCTGAAACAAATCATTTCCACAAGTATTTCCAGGGTGTTTTGTGGAACACTGATTCTGAAGGATATTAAATGGTTTTATGAAAAGGGGAAAATTCTACAAGCTAATAAGCATTTGGAAACTGCTGAGTCAAAGTCAAGTTTCTCTTCTGCAGGACTTCTCAAGGGCTTTAATTTGTGCACATGCAGAGTAATTCTTCAAGGGAGGCTAGACTAGGTCTCAATATTTGACCAAAGAACCCCTCCCCACGTTTTAAGCACGGCTATTAACATCTTCAGTTGATAGCTTAGATTTGAACCCATAGAATCACGGTTCCTAAGATTCACTCAGAAATCTGGATTTCAAGCTTGATTGAAACTTAACAGTTTCAATAATAGTATGGGTGATATTTGCTCCCTGGAAAAAAAATTAACAATTCTTATGATCACTACCAAAGCCAATTCCATCTTGGTGAACTTAACATGGAACAAGCAATGAATAAGCCAGAGTCCCTGTGACAATTAAGTGTGCGAGTCTTGGCCTCATAGTTCTATTAGGTGCAATTCCTGAAATGACTAAGGAAGACATGGCTTATGTCAAAAGGGAAGAGTCGAGGAGGTTAAAGAACCGACTGTCACTGTAGCGTGAAATCCCTGTGGTAGAGACCAAGTTATATCTGCCACCATCTCCCCGACATCCAACAGGCCTAATAAACATGTCATGACTGAACATGCAAAACTGTCAGGGGCTCCAAAAACTGCTGCTGGTGCCAAGAAGATGCCAGAAGCTAACATCAAATTGCTGCTCAAAAGGAAGCTAGAAAAAATGTCTAGTTGGACATAAGGAAGTCATCAAGATCTGGGTCCTCTTGTTGTGCAAAGCTCTGGACAGAACTAGTTTGGAACAATCCTCGCTTGTCAAAGATAGGTCAGAGGTCGTCCGACAGAGGCACTGTGTCCCCTTCTCAGAGAAGGTTACCACCGGGAGCATGGCTGTGTGAGCTGGTGACATTCACTAACTGCAAGGTGAGCTCTAAACCAGAACATCAAGTAAAAAATGAACAGAGGGAAAAGCAGCGTGCTGGTGTTTGGTTTGTCCACTCCCGCCCGTAGCCTCTCCTTGGCTGAACTGAATTCTGCCACCAACAGCCTCATTTCTGTTCCTAAGGGCATCACTGCTTTCAAAAGAAAGGACCATTTCAGAAGCTCACATTTGGGAGGAAAGGGAGAAAGGAGGGCCTGGGACAGTGGCCAGGAAGTATTAAGCAGAGTCCTTAAAGCTTCCATTCCCAGCTCCCTCCCTTGACTCGTGCCAGGAGGCAGCAGAGAATACAAAAAAGAACGTCACCGACAGGAGGGTTCAGAGTCTCCTCTCCAGGTTGAGGGACCCAAGAGAAATGGGAGGGACACCTGTCCCCCTTCTCGGATGTGCTTACATAGGAAACAAAACTCCCCCAATGGCCATAGATTTCTAGTGTACGGGCCCCTGAGAGCACTCTTAGAAGACAGTCCACCTGCACTGGGCACGGTGGCTCACGCCTGTAATCCAGGAACTCAGATTCAGCCCAGGTATTTGAGACCAATCTGGGCAACAAAGCAAGACTTCATCTCTACAAAAAATAAAAAATCAACTGGGCACGGTGGCATGTGCCTATTGGCTGACAGAGGAGAAGATCACTTGAGCAGGAGTTCAAGATTACACTGAGTTAAGATGGTACCTGCACTCCTGTCTAGGTGACAGAAAGAGGTCCTGCCTCTAAAATTAAAAGAAAAAATCAGCCAGCCCAAGACCTTCAGATGAGGAAGCTGAGGCCCAGAGAAGGAAGGGGGTTGGGCAAAGATGCACAGTAAATAGTTATCAAGTTATTGTCTTTACCCAGGAACTGGCACGATCCAATAATGAAGGAGACGTTTTCGAAGACAGAAGTTCAAGGTTAGCGCACAGAGCTCAGACTACCCACTGCTTGAGAAGCCAAAGATCCCACCTGGGTTGGATCCTTGCAGGCGTACGCCTACTCCACCAACATTCCTAGAGGGCTTCTCAAAGCCTGCTCGGAGTCCCTGTGCCTGTTGAAGCGCCACCGTGGCCTTCACAGAGCCTCAGTGACCTGGCTGCCACTCCTGTTCCAGCCTCTCCAGGCACCGTTCCTAATCCTAATTCTTTTGTCCATTCGCTTTGTGGTAAGCATCCCTCTAAGCCCCTCACAGACAAGGTCTTGTCTCGTCCATATGATGGCCCTAGGAAGCAGGCCTCACCCAGGGACAGAGGGGTGTGTGTACTGGTGAGGAAGTCGGGAGACACTTGAACCCAGGCAGCTCCTATGTGGCTTCAGATCCCTGCCCTGGTGGGCACAGCTCCTCTGCCTGCCTCTCTCCCCTGAGCTTCAGCCTGAACAAACAGGATGCCCTTGGGATGCCCCCAAGTGGGCAATAAGCAGGGCCACACCTCTCCCCTCCAGTGTCTGTCAGACCTTGCATGACAACGTTGACTGTAACCCTGAGCCTTCTGCTACTCAACACTCAGCCATTTCATTCCCATGTACCCTAAAAGCCAAGCAGACAGACACAGTTTTAAATCTCTGATGGCCCCTAATTGTCTGTGTGATCTCGGATAAGACACTACACCTCTCTCTGCCTCTTATGCAAAATATGGGGATAATCAGAGCCCCCGCACCTCACTAGGTCATTCCAAGGATCAAAATAATAGGCACAGGCAGGGCATAAATGCTAGACAGAGTAAAGGTCATCGTTATGGCTAGCAGCAACCGACCATGTAAACTTCACTTTGTGAGGCCAGGCACAGTGGCTCACACCTGTAATCCTGGTACTCCGGAAGGCCGAGGCAGGTGGATCACCTGAGCTCAGGAGTTTGAGATCAGCCTGAGCAAGAGTGAGACCTCATCTCTAAAAATAGCCAGATGTTGTGGCAGGTGCCTATAGTCATGGCTACTTGGGAGGCTAAGGTAAGAGGATCGCTTGAGCCCAGGAATTTGAGCTTGCTGTGAGCTACATTGACACCACAGCACTCTACTCAGGGTTACAGAAGGAGACTATCTCAAAAATAAATAGATGAATTGCTCTGTGGGGGGTGGGGGTTGCATGCATTCTACAATGAGTTAATTTTGAAGGGAAAAAAGTGAGCATTTTAAATCAGAAAATAGTAAACATTCTATGATTGCAATTATTAGTATTTCTGGCCGCAGGTACAGGCTGCAGAAAATTTACAAAAGGAAGGTGCTGATGTGAGACAGTGGTGTGCTGCCTGTTTTTCTTTCTTTTCAAAAATGGGTCTTTTCACCATTAACTTGAAAAAAGTGAGAGAGGGAGAGACAGAATGCCGGCTTAGTGGAATAAGATACCAACACCTAACCCATGGGCTACAGCCAAGAGCTCATCTTATTTCTCTTGTGTTCTTTTAGGTATCAGGAGCTCAAGGGCAGCTTCAGGGGCCCAGCCCGGCCTGTGCATTCATGTAGGGTCTATACTCTGTTCTGGACCAACAAGTCCCCAATGGGAAGTGAAAGCCCACAGCCCAAAATTAGCACTGCTGTCATTATTATTGCAGAAGTTGGAGTGTCACATGGGTCTGACTCTGGGAAAAATGGATTGGATGCCCAACCTGAGCCAAGGATTCTACAGGGTATCGAAGTTTTTTGTTGCATTTTCGTGATATTACATTTCTTAGGGCAAATAAATAAAATGAAAGTATTCTTTGAGAGGGGATTAGTTGCATTAGTTATGGGCCATCCTTCATTGGTACGGAATATCAGATATATTAGGTATTAGAATATTACATAGCCCTTAAAATAAAGTAGATGTATATTTTCTGAACTGGAAACATGTCCCTATTATATTAAAAAGTAGATTTTTTTTTTAATGTGCTGGAGACCAGTGTGAAGAGTATGATGTCCTTTACTATTAGGGACTAGGAATAGGTCTGTCTGAATGTAGGGAACAGCACCTCGAGCTACCCCTGTGTCCCTGCCGACCAGGCTGGGCCTGGACAGGTGAGCTGAGATCTTCGTGTCTCTCTTCACTGATTCAAGAAACATGTGGCAAGATGGGTGACTTCGATCTGTTTGCATTTTTACTTATTTTTTAATAAAGCATTTTTCCTGTAAGAACAATATATTGCGGGTGGCACCTGTGGCTCAGCGAGTAGGGTGCCGGCCCCATATGCCAAAGGTGGCGGGTTCAAACCCAGCCTTGGCTGAACTGCAAAAACAGAAAAATAGCCGGGCGTTGTGGCGGGTGCCTATAGTCCCAGCTACTCGGGAGGCTGAGGCAAGAGAATTGCCTAAGCCCAGGAGTTGGAGGTTGCTGTGAGCAGTGTGACACCACAGCACTCTACCAAGAGTGATAAAGTGAGACTCTGTCTCTACAAAATAAATAAATAAACATTAAAAAAAAAATATATATATATATATATATATTGCAATTATCTGTTCACTCGCCTGTCTCTCTGGAGCCCTGTGGGGCCACAATCTCAGAAGGAGCCTGGGGGCCACAGACCATCCGCTAATTCAGGCCTTGCAGCATAGAGGGCCCCGTGCTGGGGGCCATCAGATGAGCCACGCACACCTTTCTGCCCTCAAGGGGCCTCCACCCAAGGAGGCAGGGCCCAATATTCGAGGCCCCAGGGACGCAAGAGAGAGACTGAGGTTCCTCACTTCTCCTGGGATGAGGACCCTCCCTAGCTTCCTCCGCAGCTGAGCCAAACTGGTCTTTTCTACCCACTTCCTACAGCCATGCCCACCTATCTGCAGGTCTAGAACTTGCTGTCTCCACCTCCTGACAGCTCTTCTCTGGACTTCCCATGACTTGACCCTGCCCATCCTTCGGCTCCAGCTGAGGGATATTCCCCCTGTAATTTTCTACTCCTCCTGTCCACTCTCTGGCCCTGTGTCAGCTGCCTATGGTTTGCGCCTCCCACCCCCCAGGCTGTGAGTGCCCCAAAAGCAGGCCACCAATCCCATTCTCTGCTTTACCCCTGCATGTCAGTGTCTGGCATGTAATAGTTGCTCAATAAATACTGGCTGAACTGGGTGCAGTGGCTCACACCTGTAATCCCAGCACTTGGGAAACTGAGCAGATGGATTGCCTGGTCACAGGTTCAAGACCAGCCTGAGCCAGAGCTAGACCCCGCCTCTAAAAATAGCTGGGTGTATGGCAGGTGTCTGTTAGTCCCAGCTACTTGGAAGGCTGAGGCAAGAGGATTGCTTCAGCCCAAGAGTTTGAGGTTGCTGTAAGCTGTGATGCTACGGCACATCACTGAGGGTGATAAAGTGACACTCTGTCTCAAAATAAATAAACACTGGCTGAATAGATGAACAAACTGACCTCAAGATTCCCAGTGAGTGGCCCACAGGCAGGGCTACTGACCTCTCCAGCATGAAGACCTTAAGGGAGGAATCACTGAGCCCTTATTGAAGAAACTGAGGAATCCTTTGTGGAAATGGTCTAATGAGGGTGGAGCTGGGAATAGGGTGCAGATAAGGATCAAGCACATCAGAGCAGCTCAGAGTACAGGGTCTTTCAGTGTGTTGGACCAGGAGCTCTGCATAACCCACCTCCCAACCCACAGCCTGGGTCTGGGTCTCTGGGAAGACGTGCCCACGTGGAATAGGACCCAGAAGACCAAGTGTGCTTCTGCTGCGCTGGGCCCAGATGAAGTAAAGGACCTCGGTCTTTTCAGCAGATGTTCGGGCAAACTTCCCCCATCCAAAATTAACACGGCCTGGCAGCCTGTGTGAAACAGGCCCTTCCAAGTCTTAGTCAGAGAGGAAGAGAAAGGAGCCAACCGCTTTGGGAGAAGGGCTTGGGTCTAGAGAAGGCTTAGCAAGCTTCTGCAAGGAAAAAAAATGGGGCGGGGGCACGACAAAGTGAGCAGTAGAGCCTTCGTCCAGCGCTCCTGCTGATGGACAATCCCGTTCGTTGGTGGGTTTAATGGTCTTTCTTTTGGGGCAGCTCTTTAACTATTACCACGGCACGGAGCAGGCAGGAGGCCTCAGGGTCAGTCTTGGGTTGGGGCTGGAGCCTCAGCAGTCAGCCTGGATGAGCGGGAGGCTGGTGTGAGCAGAGCAGGAGAAGGCAGCAGGCTCTCCGCAGGGGGAAGGCAACCCCAGTCTCCCTCACACTGTGAGCGTGCCATCGGGGAGGAAACCAAAGTGTCAGCCTGTGTTAGGAAACTGTGCGTGAGGCTTCCCAGTCCTGGCCCTGCTTCTAAAACTTAGCCAAATAAAAACGGTTGAAGTCATTTCAGTCTGCTCTTGACAACTGCTAACTAGCAGGAAAATGCGTCCTCCCTGGAAGCTCGGGCTTAATGAGGCCAGCAGACGCGGGTCTCAGGAATGCTCCTTAGCTGAGATCTCACCTGTGCACAGTGGTGACGCCACCCAGGGGACTGACTTGGATCTAGACAGCAGTCCCTTGAATCACAGTCTTGCCTCTCTCCTGCCCCGCACTTCCTCGGTGGGCGTGCCCCTCCCTGGACGACAGCAGCAGCTGCTCCTTGGCCTCGCAGCTCCCACCGGCACTGCCCCCTCCCAACATCCATTCTTCATACAGGTCACCCCAGCACTCTGAGACACATCAGTCAGATGGTGGTGCCTTGCCCCTGCTTGGAAACCTCCAACAGCTAAGTGCATGGTGCTGTGGGATTAAAAGTCACATTCCTCGGCATGCCTGACGGGCCCAGCACAGTCTGCCCACCCCCCTCCCCTCTCCAGGCTCAGCTGGTGTCACTCCCCCAGCTCACAGTGCTTCAGCTTTCGGTTCCTCAAAGGCCCTAAGCTTATCTCCGTGCTGGGGCCCTGCCCTGGGTGGTTCCTCCTGCCTCTGACGCCCTCTGGCAGTCCTCACAGCTCTCGCCTACCTGCTGCCTCTAGGGCTCTGCTCAAAGCCACCTCCTCAGGGAAGTCCTCCCTGAACTCTCTCTGCAGGATTACCTAATTTAACCCATGAAAATACAAGGCAGCCCATCCAAGGTCAATTTCCCAATGAATACTTTTTCACTACAAGTTCCTTGCCGCTGCATGGGACCTACTTACACTAGTACAAGAAACTCACCGTGTGTTTGAGATCTGAATTTAAGAGAGCATCCTAGTGTTTCCTGCCTAATTCCAGATCTCTCTCTCTCCTGTGACCTGGTGTCACTGTCTTCACAGCATTTTCCCACATCTGAAAGTGTCTACCTATGAGTAAGCTTGAGACTGTCCACTCGCAAGGGCAGGGACCTGGTTTGTCACGTGTCCTCAGTGTCTAGCATGGAGAATACAAAGCATGTGCTCAGACACGTAATAGGTGCTCAGGCACGTAGCAGGTGTTCAGGCACGTAGTAGGTGCTCAGACACGTAGCAGGTGCTCAGGCACGTAGCAGGTGTTCAGGCACGTAGTAGGTGCTCAGGCCCGTAACAGGTGCTTCTGGGGAACGAACCCAGAAGCACCGGGGGCTGAGTGGGTGCAGCAGAGCCAGAAGGTCGGCTTTGCAGGAGCCAGATCTCAGCTCCTCTCTCGCCCTACCCCACCTGAGAGCCCTCTTGGTGCTCAGCCGATGATACTATAAACAGTCCCCACACCAGCCATTTCAGATAGCCAGTTGCGCTGGGAACCAGGAAATTGGGGTTTCAGGCCTGGCCCTGCATTGACGAGCTCTGTCACCTCAAGGAAGTCTGCCAACCGCACTGTGTGACTCAGCTTCCCCATCTGTACAATGGGGGAGGGGAGGGAGATGGCATCAGTCCAGCTCCCCCCAGCTGTCAGGCCAGGATTCTGGGAGTCTGACGGTCATGGGTAGGGAGAGAGATTCCCCTGGGCCGGGCTGGACTCTTCTCCTAGACGGGAAACCAGCACGCTCTGCCTTCCAGAGCACACGGAGAAGGGCAGCTGACGTTTCCCCAGCACCTATGATGTGCCCAGCACTTTCAGTTTCTTGATCTCTTTTTAGTGCAAAAACACCAACGATTCCATTTTAAGGTGGGGGAAACTGAGTCCCCAGGTATACCGTGTGAGGCCCACTCAGGTTTCAGGCCAAGTCTGCTGGAGGAAGATCCCAAATCCAGCCTCCAAACTGAGAATGACACGAAGGCCTTTGGCCCCAAGGACAATTTCTGAAAGTGGAAACCCAGTGGGGTTTCTCTGTGTCTCCTTTCAACCATTATCCAAACAGAACAAACTGTAGGATTCTCTTACTTGGAAGTCTGCTCTTAAATGCAAGGGGACCCAACTTCAGGCAGATACTTCGTTTTCTGAAAATGAAACCATTTTCTCTATCCCGAGTGGGATGTTGGTGTGGCAGTCTGGCCCTGTCTTTGGAGGGGAGCTTCGTGTTCCAGCCAAGCGGCGGGTAAATGGTGGGCTCCAGCCCAGGGGGCCAATGACACCAGGGACCTGAGTCACCAAGGGCAAAGGTCTGAGAGTCTGAGTCATTCCCCAGCCCAGCTTAGAGTCTGACATTTCCCCGAGGAAAGCCAAGCAAGAGAGACTCCCCTACCAGGCCTATTGTTTCAGAGACCACCACACCCGCCACAGCCAACCTAGGGAGATAAACAGGTGGGAGAAGGGGGTGCAGCTTCTCAAAGGTGGTTCCAATTTTTTCCAAGATACTAATTCATGGAAAAATATTTAGCAAAAAAAAAAAAAATTATTTTAAGCACATGCATTTATATTTATTAAACAAAGCTCAAAATACAACCTTTGGGGACCTCCAAGTAATAAAATGACTCATATCAGGATATGATGACTCAGTGGGAAAGAGGGAATTCCACACCCACGCCTCCTTTCTAAAAAATCAATTTGCCCTCTCGACAGGTGATGGGAGCCTTTGCCATCAGACTTGTTCCAAGAAAATTGTCCAACAAAACAAAACAAAATTTTCTCTTCAAACAATCTTGAGTTTCGAAGCTGAGTAATCCGAAGCAGGCCAGTTTCCAACCTACGCCCCCGTGGGACACACAGAGCCAGGGAGCTCCTTGGCTGAGGCCAGGGGCCTGAATTAAGAAGGATTTACCAGCTGAAAAATTCCAAAACCCTGTGTCATGTGGAGGAACCTTCCAAAACATTGGATCCCACCCAGGCGCAGAGAGTCTCTCAGAGCCATGGCAACCCCGTTTCCGCTGCCACACCACTTTTATTTTTGTGTCCTTAGATTTTTTCCTGTTTTGCAATGTTTTGCTGGGGACCCCCGACTCCGCCTGTGGCCGGGGGCCAGGGTTCCCGTTGAAGTTAGGAACAGCCTGGACTTCTCAGAGTGAACGTTGCCTGGAGGGTTACACAGTTTTGAAATTGCAGAGAACATATAAATGGCTTTTCTGCAATTACTAAGAATGATAAGCAGGTGATCCGAATTTCTGTTTGGTTTCTCTTCATCCTCTTTGACATGACTGAAAGAATTACTCCGGAGTCTCTGAGAAATGCTGCCTTGGGGTTCCAGCTGTGTCACCAGCTGTGCACTGACCTGGGCCCCTGACTTGAAGTCTCTGAGCCTTAGTTTCTGAATCTGTAAAATGGGGATGATGACCCGCTCAGGGCTAGAGTGACAACTGACGGAGCTGACACATTCATTCGACAAAATGAATGAGCAGCCTACTGTGTGCCGGGTCCACTCCTGATGCTGAGGGTACAGCAGCACTCTGCTGTCAAGGAATTAGGAGTCGAGCGTGGGAGACCAGATGACAAATGAGTAACAGATGAGATAACTTCAGTAGGGCTAAGAGCTACCAAGAAAGCAGATCAGGGCAATGGGACTGAAGATGACAAAGTGTAGGGGAGGCAGAATGAGTCAGGTCCTACTGAAAAAGTGACTTTGAGCTAAGACTGGCATAAGAGCAGCCATGTAAAGAAAGAACATTCTAAGAGTAAACGGCAAGACTGAAGATGCTGAGACAGGAATGAGCTCGGGGTGGTCAAGGACAGCAGGGGAGCCAGCTGTTGCTATGGCCAAGCGAGGGGGGGAAAGCGTTAGAAGCTGAGATCAGAGAGATGGGCAAGGATCACACAGGCTCTTGCAGCTCACAAAAATAAGTAAAAATAGTAATACAAATAATATAATAATTATTAGTATTACTGCTGCTATAAATAAGATGCCATTTTCCAAAACACTGAGCTTTTCTAACTTAAGAAATACCACGCTGCCCCTCTCCTACTGTTTTTCCACCGTTCTCCAATTTGTCATCTTGCTGGAGTGGAAACTGCCAATTCCATTTTAGTCGACAGCTATAAAAAGAACTTTGGAGCTGGTGGTGCCGATGACCAAACACGGGGCTAAGATTAGCCCAGGAGGCTGTCACCTTTCCTTAATGTAAGAAACAGCTGGGATTCCCCTTCCTTGGAAAACTTCAACTGTTCCTCCCCGCCCCACAGCGCCCTTGCTGGCCAAACTGTCCATGGAGATGGGAACGGGACGAGTTTTGGAAAAAAGAAGTTGAGCAACAGGGATTCCCCCTGCAGAAGGCGGCCCAGCTGGGAGGTGCGCTCTGGGGTCAAAAGAGCAGGCCCAGCTCCCTGTAAATGCAAGACAAGCCCCTCTGTGGGAGCTGCTGGAGCCAGGGACCCCCTGCGGAGACCACCACTCGTGCCAAAGGCATCTCAGATGCTCCTGCTTGTCAACTGTCATCAATCCAGAAACTGCATTCCCTGAGACTCGTGGTTAGGCATGAATTCAGGCAGAATTCAGGAGTCTCTGTCACCACAAAATGGTTCAAGACTGTGGCTCAGGGCCGGGGAAGGGTCTTCGGGCAAATTAACCTGATTCTAAGCTTTGTAAAAGAAGAACAGCTAATAGCTCAAGGTAGGTATTCTGGAGCCAGGCTGCCTGGGGTCAAAGCCTATCATTGTCCTTTACCAGCTGTGTGATCTCCACTAACTTACTCGACCTCTCTGTGCTCAGTTTCTCATTGGTAATAGTGGGAGAACGGTAGTCTACCACATAGGATAGATTATTACTGTTCTGTTCCGTCATGAGGAATCACATCGAGTGCTTAGAACAAGGCCTGGAACACAGTTTTTAATATTACTTATTATTTTTTGTAATGTCTTTAATTATTTTGTCTTTGGTTCCATGAGATAAAATCTTACTCATCTTTGTCCTTTCACAGCCATAATGGAATGTTAATAATAAAAAAGTATTGTTAATAATAAAATTATTATTAATAAATGTAATGTTAATAATAAAAAATAATTTTAAAAGTATTTAATGAGTATTTTCAATGTGCCAAGCCCTATGCCAAGAGCCTAATCTGTATGATCTCAATTTAATCTTCTTATCTCCCAAGAGAAGTAAATCATCTGTGTTTTACAAAAGAGGAAATGTTGGCTCAGAGAGGTAAAGTGACTTACCCAAGGACCACAAAGCTATTAAATGCAAGAGCCCAGCCCAGTCCAGCACCTAAATTAGTATGTGCCAACAAAAATGACCATGGCCTGAGCAATGATCATTTTAGGAGACACAAAAACAATGCTGAACATTTAGGGAGCACGTGCTATGCCCTAAGTGCTTCTGGTCATTGATGGACTTAACTCCAAGGGGGAAGAACTTACTCCCTGAGAGGGAAACCAAGCTTTCCACGGTGGCCAAACAACAGGACAATGCTGGATACCGTCTATGGGTGAATCTCTCGATTTCTCCCACCATAACCGTCTGACTTGTGGGCATGCCAGGTTAAATGGAACAACAGGGACGATAGGGCGTCCAGTGGACTGCCCACAAATTGCTCTCACTGATGGGAGCTGGGATTATTACTCTCCTTAGCACTCAATTTTTCAAAGGCTCTGTGTTTTCCTCCCTTTAAGAGGTAAACATGCAAAATTCCTTCTGAAACCTAGAACGGAAGCTAGATAGTAAAATGCCATTTGCTAGTTTGTTCATTCATTCAGCAAATCTTTAATTGAGGCCCTTGGGTAGCTTCGACGTAATGAAGCTCCCAGAATGCTTGAAAGCTGTCTGGCTCCTAACTCCACAAGGAACTTGGTGGGATCCAGACTCAAACCCTTCCCTGAATACAGTTCCATCAGCCCCCTGCATAGGCTCTATCAACCTGGATGTGAGTCACAAATGTTTATACCCTATCAGCGACTTCCCCTCTGCCAAAATGATGCTTTGAAGCTGTTTCGTATGAAAGTCAACAGAAGACCAGCAGGATCCTTCCCTTATACTAAAGATGCATCAATGCAGTTGATGCTATGCTTACTTGGTTATTTACATTTCATGCCACTCCCCTGCTCAAGAACCCACTCTGGCTCCCTATTACCTTACCCAGCACCCGACCAAACCAATACTATGTCTCTAGCTGGCACTGGGAGAACTCTTCTGTTCTGGCGTATGCATATTCATCCAAATATACTTCCCAGTGTTGACCAGCCTCTACTCTAGCCACATGAATTTGCTCTCTGATCAAAGACAGCCTAGCAAATACTCTGGTACATAGAGTATTTATGCTGGCCACCACCTGAAAAATAAGCCTCCCCCAAAGTGTACTAAGATACTTTTAAAAATTAACACATGTCTCTTGATTCCATTACACCACTCAAAAATCTTAACTG
The DNA here is from genome assembly GCA_963573935.1 of Arctocebus calabarensis. Classification (NCBI taxonomy): domain Eukaryota; kingdom Metazoa; phylum Chordata; class Mammalia; order Primates; family Lorisidae; genus Arctocebus; species Arctocebus calabarensis. The sequence goes on along the minus strand of CAUYON010106190.1, from coordinate 43,665 downwards.
TAGGTGATAGGAATAACAAATAGTATAAGCTAACATTTATACGTGCTAATTAATTTATGGTGATCACACTCATCTACTGCTATCAGAACTTCACATACGTGAACTCTTCATCTCATGACCACTCATCACACAGATGAAATAACTCTGCCCAGGAAGGTTTACTAACACAAGCTGCCTGACTCGAGAGCATGAGCTGTTACCCAGTTGACTGCTGCAATTCAGAGGATCTTATCACTGAGCCGCTTATGACAGCAAGAAGTTGGAAGCAGCCTAATGTCCAATAAAAAGGGAAGGATTAAATACAGCACTGCGAGACCTTATGATGGAGTGCCGTGCATCATTGAAAATCAGGTTCTCAAAGAATATTAAAGATGCAGGATGTATTGCTATTTTAAAATAGAATTAAAAGTATATATACAAAAAGATGGAAATGGGGATTACTCAGTCGACAGAGCCCTGTGTTCACTGGGTGAGCCCCGACGGGACATAGGAGGCGAAGGCCAGTCCTGCTCTTGGCTCCCCCTTTGCAGGACCACTCAGCGGAAATGTGCAGGTGTCCGACAAGCAACAGGCTATGTCTGTGCAGGTGAGAATCACAGGCGGAAGGGTTAAGATCAACCTGATTCTGATTCTTCCTCATATTCCTCTGATTCCTCCCTAATAACCTCTCTAAACTACAGAGGTTAAACTATTGGTTCTTGATCTGGGCAATTTCTCTTCCAGGGCACGTCTGGCAAACTCCAGAGACACTCTTGGTCATCCTAACTTGGGTGGTGCTACCAGAGGGTCAGGGATGCTGCCACATGTCTTACGGTGCCCAGGGCAGCCCCCACCCCCTACCATCAAAATGTTAATAATGCTGCGGCTGAGAAAGCGGCCGTGGGCTACTGCCCTCTGGTATAGCTGTCCATTGATCACCTCCCATCTGTCAGCCAACATTACTCCTCCACTCACTGCCACCTGGGTGCAGTGTTACTCAAATCACCCGTCACTCCTTGGTCTCCCGTGCCACCAACCTCAAGCTTCTTGGTCTCTGTTGCATTTGCCTCTCCTAACCCCTTGTCTTGGTCTCCAGGGCACCACGCTCCCTAGTTCTCCTCCTCCTGCCATAGCAGTTCACAGTGGGGGCCATCCGGGGAGGTCAGAGTCTTCGGCTGGACCATATCATTGACAGCTCCCAAGACAATGCCCTTAGCCAGGACCTGGCTTTAAAATAAATTCTGCCCCTATCATACTTTCAAAGTATGGTCACAGGACCAGTCCACCCCAAAGGAGCCTCTGTCTGAGTTGAGAAGAAGCACTCCTTTCCTAAGACACTCTGCTTCCACCTTCGGAAGTTGTCCTGGTAACATACAGGCCAACAATGCATCCAGTTTGGATGGGAGACCTCAAAGCAGGCACTGTTGTTCAGTGCACAACCATCGCAACTGGACGACCTGCCTATCACATTCTCTGGATCATCCTAAGGACAATAGAAATAAATAAATCAGCAAACATCAACACCCCTTTGAATTAACCTGCTGTAATCGTGACTGTTAAAAAAAATTAGGTCTAGCATCCAAAAATACCCTAAGTCATTTGAACTAATTGCCCTGTAACAACGTATCTCATCAATACTCACTCAACCTGATATTTTCCAACTTCAGATCTATGTCTTTTTATCACATCCCCACTGGAAAAAGACATGAGCAGACAGTATGTCAAAGAAAGAAATACACATGAGCAAGAAATACAAACACTGACCCTCTCTAAGCAAACCAATGCAAAGTACCAAGAAATACTAATTCCACAATGATATTTTTAATTTTAAAAATATGATATCTTGGAAGGGGTGAAACTATTACGGATAAGGGGGACGTTTCAATTTGTATATTTCCATAAGATAATGTAGCGATTTGTATTCAAAATCCTCAAAACGACTTTCCAAAATTCCACTACTGGGAAATAAACCCTAACAAAAAAGTTACACACAGATGCATGCATACTAAGATTAATTAATCCTAAAAGTGGAAGATGAACTGCAGTACTATAATAGAAGTACAAGTAGCCAAAGTTTATTGGCTTATGCTATGCCTGGTGCTGTTATAATTACGTAACATGTATCGGCTCATTTAATCATCACAACAATCCCAGAGGGTAAAAACTCTTGTTACTATCATTAGACACAGGAGGAAATCAAGCCATAGAAAGGTTGGGAAATTTTCCTGAGATCATAGAGCAACCAAGTAGCAAAAGTAGGCTCTAAATTCAAGATACCCAGGGCCAGAGCTTGCACACTTAATCATCACACTGTCTGGCCTCCCTTCTTATGATAGGAAAATAGTTACAAAGTTTGCTCCTCTGTGAGAACAAAATAATTGGGGGGGGGGGGTGGAATTAAGGGTGAGGGCTAATCAAAACAACCTAACCTCACTTAACATACTAGATGGCGTGTTCAGGCAATGGCAAGAAGCACGACCTTCATAATCTCTGAAGACATGGTAAGTAAAACGAGCAGGGTATAAAACTCCACCCGGTGGGATCGACCCCTCAAATCAGTGTTGTGTAGAAAAGAAAGTCGGTCACTTTGGTATGGCTGCCGAAAACCCACTGACCTGTGGTCTTCTCGGTAAACACAACTTTGGACTCGGCGGTAAAGTTCTGCCCCGTGAGGATCATCTGCTGGCCCCCGTACACCAGGCAGCTGTCCATGTCCTGTCGTTCCACCATGGGCAGCTCGTGGGCAGATCGCTGGGCTGAGGGCAAGAGAGGGAGAGAGAGAGAAGTCACTGTGATGAGGGCAGATGTCTGATTTCACGGTTATGAGATACAAACACTGTCTGCCCACATGTGTCACCTGTTGTCATTGAAAAGTGGAACCATCACTCCTGACAACCAGTGACCCTACAAATGTTAATGTCCTTGTAAAAGTGCCCTAAGTCATGTGACCTAATTTCCTTCTAACAACATGTTTTGTATTTCCGAGTTAAGAAACAGGTGCCTGTTCTCCTTCTAGGGAAGACGGGTGAATGAGAATTTGACATTTTATTTTTCTATGAAAGGACGGGCCAATCATTTTTTTCCTAAGATGTTTCTTTTTGTTAAAGGGTACCCGCCTCTTCTGGGTATTTGATGATGTCAGTCAAAACTCAAAGGCATCCTGCGGGCCAAAGTTAGGGCATAGTTGGAATTCATTCACGATCTTTCACATGGTCTTAAGACCACTCTGCTCCAGTCGCACTTCTAGAGCAGCCTAACTGTCCACCCCACCCTGAGCAGCCACACTAGCCAGCACCTCTCTTTCCTGTCACCTGCATGGCTGCCTCCCTCACTTCTTACAATTGCTACTCAGATGTCACCTCCTCCGAGAGGCTTCCTTAAACCACAGGGAAAACAGCAGTACCTGCCCTCTTTGTTTCTGTCACCTTTATCCTACTTTACATCTTTCCATAGAAATTTCACTTTCAGATACACCGTAGTTCATGGTTACTGGCTTATCATCCTCCACTAGAATGTAAACCCCAGGAGGGAGGTGGTGGGAACAGTGCCCAGGACGTTAAAGAAAGACTCAGTAGTGGGTGGATGGATGGATGGACAGACATATCTCAACGTGTATTCTCAGTATCTCCTTATCTACCTCTGAATCCGCTACCTACAAGAAATGACAGACAGAGGAACAGCCCACATTGCGCACGAAACCAGAATGCTATGCTCGAATGCACGCAGCAAGCCTCAGAGGAAGGAAGCATTAAACTTATTCACATTTGACTGGGGAGAAAAGTAAAGCTAAGAGAAGTCAGGTCACCACTTGGCCAAGGGTATATGGTAAAGCTTATATTTGAGCCCTCAAAATCAAGGTTCCCTAGCTCTAAAGCCAAGACTCTTAGCCAATCTAGCCAGCCAGTGATTATTCCAGAAGGCAGGCTGCAGGAAAGAACAAAGACCCTCTCCAGCCACCCTCCCTGCGCAGGTAAGAAGCAGGGCATAGCCACAGCCAGGGCCCCGCCTCTCCAGGCCTCGCCTTCAAGCATGGGCCAAGAGGCCGGCCCTCCTCCCATGAGTCAGTCCATGCTCCTGGCATTCCTCCCGGAGCCCAGAGAACTGGGCAGCGGGCCAGCCCTTTCCATGCCAGGGGCCTGCGGACCTCCTCATCCGGGAGCCTGGGCAGCAGCCGCGTGAGGCCCAAGGCCCAATCCTAACTCTTTCCTCCTGCCCTGCCTGGGCCTCCATCTGCTGTGGCCACGTGGATGGAGTGAGGATGCACTTGGCATCATGTCAGGAGTCTTCAGAGCAGCAGCCTGAGGCTTCCAGACACTTCACCTTGAAAGCACAACTTAGCAACTTGCAGCAATCTCCCTGACAGGGCTCCGCTCCCCGAAGGGGCCCAGGCTCTCCCTGTTCCCAGAGACCCGCCAGCCAGCCCTGTTCCAAGCACTGCCAGCTACAAGCATATACTAAGAAGGCCTCTCCGCAGAAGCTGCTAATTTCTCCCACATGGGCTGGGTTATTAATCCTTTCTTTCAATATTGGAGCTTTGTGATGACTTCCTAATTGAGTTGCCACAAATGGAGATTTATTAGCAGGGAAAACAGCAGCCGCAGGTCCCGGCTTTTAAGATCTGCCTTTGATGAAGGTGAGAAGCTGCTGGGGGCTTCTGGCCCTGGGAATTGGTAGGAAGGCGGCAAAAGCCAGCCCTCCCATTTTACAGGTGGAAAGCCTGAGTCATCGCTACTGGGCAAGCCAGCCAAGGGCCTGCAGCCAGCCGTTGGGCCGGTTGCCCTGTGCGCTGCTGTGAACACAACTCCACTACTTCCCAGAGCAACCTCACTGCTTCTCCATCGTCTATCTCCAGCAACCAGCTGATTTCCACCTTTGTCAAGCTTGCATTTCCTACTCTTTACCTGAAGAAAAACTCTGTTTCAATGAAAATGTAAAGACACAGAAAAGGAAGAAAGCAAAGAGATGCTTAAGCTTAGCTTCCCATAAGCCTTTCTCTGTTGCCATCTGAGAACTCAAATCTCTAGGCAGGGTATCAACAACACTTGTTAAAAGTGCAGTATTGGGCGGCACCTGTGGCTCAGTCAGTAAGGCCCCAGCCCCATATACCCAGGGTGGCGGGTTCAAACCCAGCCCCGGCAAACTGCAACAAAAAAATAGCCAGGAGTTGTGGCAGGTGCCTGTGGTCCCAGCTACTCAAGAGGCTGAGGCAAGAGAATTGCCTAAGCCCAGGAGTTGGAGGTTGTGTGACGCCACAGCACTCTACCAAGGGTGATAAAGTGAGACTCCGTCTCTACCAAAAAAAAAAAAAAAAAAGTGCACTATCTCAGGCTCCAGCCTGCACCTACCACACCCAACTTGCAGTTTAACAAGAAGCCCAGGTGACTCTGAGCTGAGAGGCACCTCTCAGCCCTCACTGCACATTTGAGATGCTAAGTAAGACTCAGATAGGCAGGAGCTAAACCTAACCCCACTGCTCACATTTGGACCCGGATTTTTTTTGTCATGGGGAGCCAACCTGTGAAGTGTACCGTGGTTACCAGCATCCCCAGTTTCTACCCACCAGATGCTAGGAGCACCCCACGCCCTCCTGGTGACAACCAAAATAGTCTCCAGACAGGGTGGATGTCATTTGATAAAGGAGCAATCTCTAGCTATCCTAGAGATTCTAACTTAAATGTCCTAAGAATAGGACCTTTTTAAAAAATAATCTTTAGATGATTCCAATGGACTACAGCCAGGTTTGATCTGTGGCACCATCATTGCAGCGTCACATGAGGCCCAGAGAGCCGCAGGAGAGACACCCACAGCTAAGGCTGCGGGGGCTCCAGGGTCAGCCATGGTTTTGAGTCCTGTATCTGCCACCTCCCTGCTGTGTGACCTCAGACAAGTCACTTCACGTCTCTGAATCACACAGGCTTCCCCTGTAAAATCACAACAGTGCCTGCCCTTCGTGGGTCTACTTCAAGCAGTCCAAGAGACCCAATATGTAAATACATGGATGTGGTCAGTATACAGCGAGTAAAATATCTAGCATCAACCCAAATGTCCACCAATGGACAAATGGATAAACAAAACACGGTGTGTATACACTCATACGAGTATCGTTCAACCATAAGAAGGAATGAAGCACCGATTCCGTGCTGCAACAGGGGTAAACCTTGAAAACATTACGCTCAGTGAAAGGAGCCAGACACAACAGGACAAATACCGTGTGATCTCATTTATAGGGAATACCAAGAACAAGCAAATGCACAGAGCCAGAAAGGAGACTGGTGGTTTCCAAGGGCCAGGAGACTGAGTAGTGACAGCTAAAAGGTTTAGGTGTGAGTTTTTATAGTGATGAAAACGTTCTATAACTACATGGTGGTAGCAGGTGCATAACATCGTGAAGGTACTTAATATATGGAGTTGTACACTTTAAAATAGCTAAAAGGATAAATTTTATGTTGTATGCATTTTACCACAATAAAAGAAAATATCCAATATAAGACAAAACCCCTAGCCCATGCCTGGCGGACAGCAGCTGCCCAAGAAGCTATGGTGTTTATGATCACTGACTTCAGAATGCTGTTCTTTCCTTGCTTAGCATTTTCAAACCATTTTTCTTATTATGTTGTTAAACCCTTAAATCACAGTCCTACTACAATAGCAAGGAAGAGTCTATGAGTCCCATTTTACGGAGAAAACAGGTGCTCAGAACTCAGATGCAGGTCTCAGACCCTGGCAAGCCTATAGTGTTGGACACCCCCCTGGGTGAATCTTTTAAGGGTTTTCACAGCTCTGAGCCTCAGTTTTCCTATCTGTAAAATGGGGAAATGTTAATTCCCATTTCATGTCGGAGCATTTGATGAGTGAGCTCGCAAAAACGCATGTTTGGTTCTATTAATAATTGGTCAACAAGATTTTAACAGCACAAAAAGCTACAGCTTCTTAAGTCATTGCTACGTGCCAGCCACAGGCTCGTCTTATAATAGACCTTTTACCAAGTCTGAGCAAACCACATCCGCACACCTACACTGGCTGCCCCTCCATCCCTGCTGTTCTCAGTGGATCCTGAGCCATATCCCAGGATTCCTGATCCTGCCAGCATCTTTCAGTGTGGCTCCTGGGTCACCTGCAGTGACTCCTCCTGTTGAGGGAGGAGTTTAATAAACATGCAGACTCCCAGGCCACACCCCCACCCCAGTGCCCCAATCTATTAAGCAAAGACCAAATTTGCATTTTAACAATCTTTCCAGGTGACTTGTCTTACACATTTGTTTAAGAGCCCAGTTCCACACTTATGAGGCCACCTGAGGCCAGGGGAACTCCTCAGGCAGGCCCCCCATCCTCGGAGAGCCCAGAGGCAGAGCAAACAGAATCCAATTAACCTCTGAAAGAGGAACTGAGGAGAAGCAAACAGCAACCAAAATCACCCCCTTGGGCCCTGCTTCTCTGTTGCTCTCTGATGCAACCTCCATCACCTACAGCTGCTAATTGGGGTCACTCCTCTCGGGCCTGTGGGAGGGCACTCAGGAAGCCCAGTGTGCCTCCCAGGCCTGGACCCACCAGCACCCATTCAGCTTTGCCTAAATCCGAGGGTGACAACCTCACAGCCTATGGTTTTCTACCCTAACCAGGGGCCTGTTTTTTAAAACCATCCTCCTTGGGGGCATGGATGGCCTATGGGTGAAGCCTTGACCTCTGCTCCAGCTTAAGCTCCATGGTGGCCCCCGCAAAGTGAGTTCCCTAGGCTTCCCTCCTGCCCCCGGATTCTGGCACATCATAAAGTGACTTGGGGCTCCTATATTTTTACGAGCTCTGAATCAACAGGGCGCTGTTGGTTTAACCAGTTTGGGTGTTTACTTTCACTAGCAACAGTGCCGATGTGCAGCAGAGCAGGGGCCTCTGCAAAGGCTCAGAGAGGGAAATTCACAACAGCGCGGGATTATTGCCTGTCCGCAATTCGCCCTGTTGTAGAATTGGGTGGCTACCAAATTACGATCTACCAAGAATGTCGGGAGAGGGACAGGAGAGGTTGGTCAGGGAAGTTCATGTCTACAGAGGGGACAGGTTCTGTCAGTAAAGGCGAACGTCACGGATGCCAGAGAAAGAGCAGATTCCCAGGCACTCTATATGTGTATGTATTTATGTTATAAAACACCCACATCATGAGGCAATTTAGGGTCAAGTAAAAGTAAGGATGCTGCAGAGTGACTGCCTGAGTTCAAAGCCCAGCCCAGCGAAGTGACTTTGGGCAAGCTCTTTGCCTCCATTTTCTCATCTATAAAATGGGTAGACTGATGGCACTAACCTCACCAGGCTATTTGCAGATTACATGAGTTAAGCGTGGACGTGAGAGGCACTTTGTCAGCACTGGATGAGCTTAATTGTGTTTATGTTGACTGTTCAACTTTGTGAGACAGCAGAGCAGGAATCACTCTCATAGTAGAGTTGAGGACATTGACCCTCCTGGTAGAGAAGGGACACATCTGAGAATTCACAGCATAGGAAGCTGCCAGGCAGTGTCTAGACCCAGACTTGGGATTCCAGTACCCTGCGGGAACCTTTTTTGGTGAAAGACAAGGACCCCATGGGAAAGCTGCCAGGCAGCCCAAGCAGGAAAGGTCCTCCGTCCTCCCATCAGCTGACCCGCACCCTTCTCACCCTTACATCAGGGCTCGTCCATGGCTGTGAGCCTGGCCTGGCTGGGCCCACCTTGGCCTATAACAGGTACGGACTCAAGCCTCGCCTGACTCACAGGCCCCTCGGCTTCCACTCCAGCTCCCCACCCCCACCCCGGGTCTTTCCCAGGAAGTGAGACAGTGGGACAGTGGGACCTAGTTGTCCCTTAGTGCAGGGATCACCGCTGCGAGGAACCTGTTAACATTCACAGCATGGGAGTGATATGATGTGCGCTGAGATGCAGGATCTCAATGCACGGGACCCCATTCTAGCTCTGGACCTCAAGGGCCTCAGCCCCCTCCCACAGAACACAGAGCAGCAACACCCACCCTGCACGACCTACAGGTCAAACTCCCTGCCCCCTACACACCAGGTGCAGAGTAGGGGCTGACGTCTCTCTCTCTCTCCTGATCCCATCATCACTCTGGCATTCTAGCGTGTTAACAGGCACAGCATATGCCCAGACGTCTCCCTAGAACAAGACCCTCCCTGAGGGCTCCATGAATTCCTAGCGGCTAAGAGCTCCTGGCAGCCTGGACAGAGAACAGAGCACAGGCTTTCACCCCAGCTCTCCCCCCACCTTGCCAGCCACATGACCACAGCTAGTCCCTTGCTCTTTGGAAGCTTAGCCAGGTGGCCACGCGCTTTACAAGGGCAGCATCTCATGCCTCAGTCCCTGGCACACGTCAGTGCTCAAATGTTCTGAATGGATGAACTGAGCAGGTCTTTAACATGGGCCTGCTGGGTCAAGGTGAGGATGGAAGTGCACTCAAGGCACTCGTGGGCACACCGTAGGTGTTCATAAGGGCAATCTGCCTCCCTGCTCCTACATAACCCGCCCCGCAGGTACCCATATCAATCAGCAGAGGAGCTGCAGCAATCCCAGGCTCTCCAAAAAAACAACTTTCCTGCAATCACTCACCCACCCAGCCCACTCGGCCGACCAGATAAGCATCTGAGCTCCTTCCCGTGGGGGGTGCTGCCTGCTGCCCACTCACCTGAAGCAATGGGTGTTTGCTAAACTCCCACACCTGCCTACTGCTGTCTGGGCTGTGGTCTCCCTGCAGTGACAGGGTGTCAGCCAGAGGTATGTGAAGGTTCCTTTGCAGCGCTATGGGAGGGCTGCGGGTAAGACCGTGAGATTTGTCAAGACTGAGTACTAGGGTTACTGTGCAGGATCACAGCTAGTACTGTGTGTGACACACACACACACACACACACACACGCGCGCACTCATTTAACCCCCATGACAAGGTGAGGATTCTTATTCTCCCCATTTTACAGATGAAAAACCGAGGAAACTGAGGCATGGCATGTGAACTTCCCCAGGACTAAGCAACCAGAAAGTAGCAGAGGCAAGGCTGACACCCAAGCTGTGGGCTGCTCCAGAGTCCAGACTCCTACCCACCACTCTGAACGGCTTCCCCCATCATGACACTTCCTGGAGTTTCTCAAACAGGGCTTCTTGAACACAGCTTGGAAAGCAAAGGCTGGCAAAGGACAGCCAACCTGTGCTCTGCCCAGCGCCCAGATGCCACCCGAGATCAACAGCTACAGCGTCTCAAGGCGGACAATCTATGTAGTGTGGGGTGAAGCTGTACACAGAAAACAGCAGGGTTGGGCCCCATCTCATACCACATGTAAAAATCAACCTCAGATGGTCTTTCCCTCAGTGTGAAAGCCAGAAGCCAAGGACTTCTAGAAGAAAACATAAGGGTGTATCTTTGCTACCTTTGATAGCAGAGGTTTCTTGGGGAAATTTGAAAAGGCCTAAAAGAGAAGAAAATGACGAATGAGGCTTTATCAAAATGAAACACTGATGTTCAGAAAGAGTCATTAATCAAAAAATAAGCAAGCCACAGGGTGGAAGGAAATATTCATAATGCATACATCTGACAAAGTACTCTTCTCAGAACATATAAAGGAAGCTGCATATTAACAATAAAAAGGTGAGTAAATGTGAATAAAACATGGGCAAACAATTAGAACAGACTCTCCACCAAAGAAGATACAGAGGTGGCCAACAGTGGATGAACAGGTGCTCAAGATCCCTTGTCATTAGGGAAACGCAAATTAAAACCATGATGAAGGCCGGGCCTGGTGGCTCACGCCTGTAATCCCAGCACTCTGGGAGGCCGAGATGGGTGGATCGCCTGAGCTCAGGAGTTCAAGACCAACCTGAGCAAGAGCAAGACCCTGTGTCTACTAAAAATAGGAAACATTAGCTGAGTTTTGTGGCGGGCACTGTAGTCCCAGCCACCAGGGAGGCTAACACAAGAGGATTACTTGAACCCAGGAGTTTGAGGTTGCCGTGACGGGGTCCCTGTTTACATCATCAGAAAGGCTAAAATTATCGAGACTGAAAATACCAAATGTTGGTGAGGATGTGGAGCAACTGGCACTCCGACTCGCTCCTGTGCAACGTGTAAAATGACACTGAAAACACGCAAAACATACGCATGCAATTCCATTCCCAGGTCTTTCCCCAAGAAAAACGAAAACATTTGTTCACAAAAGGACTTGAACAAGAACATTCCTAGCAGCCTTGAGTACAATACCCCTGGCCATAACTCAGATGTCTATCAAACGATAAATAAGCAATTGTTCCACTCACACAATTGAACAGCACTCAGCAGTCAACAGCAGTGAGCTACCAAACCGTGTCACAGCAGCGACGGACCTCACAAACACGCTGAGCAAGCAGGCCCCGACCCAAAAGAGGGCACGCTGTATAATCCCATTCTGTGACGTCTCCGAACAGGGAAGACTAATCAATGGCAATACAAACGGTAGGTAACCGTGGTCGCCTCTGTGTGTGGGCTTGGGGAGGAAGCGCTGATTGAAGGGACACTCACCTCTCATTCTGAGTGGTGGTGACGTGGATGCAATTTGATATGCAATTATCAAAACCCATCTGCTCACTTAAAATCTGCACAATCTCCTGTATCTCAATTATGCCTCAGTAAAGGCGTCAGAGAGGCAGAGGGCACAGAGCATGTGAGAAAATCCATTTCTTACCCACCTCCTCCCTGCTGCAAAATTAGCAAAGTGAATTTACATTCTGTACTCTGAGCAGGCAGAGGAGGGCTAGGTGCGAAATGGCTGCAGGGCAGGGGCTGCGAGTCACAGCTGGAGAGCTTCTGGAAAGTTCTCTCAGGCTCAGGTCTTGTACAGACATCTACTGTCTCTATGCAGCCCTATTCTCCCCTCTTTTCCATCTCTCGTTTTGTCAGCATTCTAGAGAGCATTATTCTATGCCAGGCCCAATCCTTGCAGAGAGAGGGACCACCAAGCGAACTTGGTTGTCAGAGCACAAAGCGGGGACTGGCTCCTGGCAGAGCCGTCTACACATGGGCCATGGATAAGGAGGAGTTTGCCAAGCGACTAAGGATCAGGGGGAGGTCAGCGGTTCTCAAACTCTGCCCTACGTCGGGTCATCGGGGGCACCCCTTCAAGACTCTAAGCCAAGGCTGCACCCAGACAAGCCCAATCAGAGTCTCCAGGGCAGGACCAGGGCATCATGTTCTAGTTTACATCGAGAGACCCCTGGTGACTCTAACATCCAGCCAAGTTTGAGAACCCATGCTCTGGGTAGATGTGACAGCACAAGCAAAAGCCAACATGTTAAAGAAATGTCACAGTTCATTTGGGGACTGAGGAACAGACAGGAAGGGAGATCAAGAAATGCAGCTGCCAAGGTACAACAGGCTGATGAATCGTCCCCCAAAACTTCAGGGCACCTGGAACCTCAGAATGTACCTTATTTGGAAATAAGATCATTGCAGATATAATTAAGGTTAACGTGGAGATGAGATTGCCCTGGATTGGGGCCTAGAGCCAATGATGTATATCCTTATAAGCAGCAGAAAGGGACACACAGACATAGACACAGAGAGGCCATGTAAGGACAGAGGCAGAGGCTGGAGGGACCGTCCACAAGCAAGGAGTGCCCAGGAGCACCAGAGGCCACCAGCAGGTGGAAGGAGGCACAGCCTCCAGCAGGACACTGCTGACCCTGGATTTTGGACTTTTGGCCTGCAGAACTGAGAGAGGATATTTTTGTTGTTTCAAGCCTCCCAGTTTGTGCTCACTGGTTAGGACAGCCTAGGGAACTGCACAGAGGGAAACAGGTAGCACAACTCCCCCCAAAGAAGCAGGAGCTGGAGCTGAGAACGCTGAGGAGCCCGAGGGAGGCAGGGCCTGGGCCAGGTGTGGCAAGGAGGCTGAGCAGGAGTGGGGAACAGAGAATGGCTCCATCTCAAGTGGACGGGGCAGGAGGCAGGGCTGCGGAAGCTGCCGCCGCTGGGTGGCTTGTTGTTGGGGAAGATGACGGTGTTCCCTTCTGACCTCGTCCTTGTTCCCAGAGATGTGGGAGGCACGGTTATCTGCCTGGAGTGGGAAGGCGGTGGGGCCAGCGTTCACAGGGTTGGAAGACCGGAGAAGGTTTCAACAGTCTTCCCCAAGATTAAGGGAAGGAGCAGTGGTAGAAACTAGAAGTATCTCCTTGGCAACATTGAAAACCTAGCAGAAATAGAAGACTCGAAACCCGTGGGGTGCCAGTCTGTGCAAAAGTGAGACTGAGCCTCTGGCAAGCTGGTATGTGAATAAATATAAGGAATCTGCATTTTGTTAGCAAACCACTCCACTTTCCAAAGAGTGGCCTCCAGGGGTTAATTCATGTGTTTTCTTTCTTTTCTTTTTTTTTTTTTTTTTTTTGAGACAAAGCCTCAAACTGTCACCCTGGATAGAGTGCCATGGCATGACAGCTCACAGCAACCTCCAACTCCTAGGCTCAAGCGAGTCTCCTGCCTCCGCCTCCCAAGTAGCTGGGACTACAGGCGCCCGCCACAACACCCGGCCTTTTTTTGGTTGCAGCTGTCATTGTTGTTTGGCGGGCCCCGGCTGGATTCGAACCCACCAGCTTAGGTGTATGTGGCTGGCGCCTTAGCCCATTGAGCCACAGGTGCCGAGCCAATTCATGTGTTTTCTACTGAAAAAAAATCTAAGAATTTACCCTTAATCCCTAAGATGCCACATAAAGGCACCTCCAAAGTAAATACGTTAGCCTTGCAAATAAGTACCAGCCCACTAAGTTTTTCTTACCAACCCACTCTCCCCAAAGGAGACACACAAAGTCATTACTCAGTAAATACAGGGTGTCCATAAAGTTTGTGTGCAAGTTATAATCGTTTTACATTGTCAATAGTATTTGTATTATTCTACACATCTTTGGCCATGCATGAAATTGACTAATTGCCAATAAATATTTGTTGAGTATCTCCCTCTGTATTGCACAGTAATCAAGTCATCAAAACTTTATGGAACTCACAGGCACCTAGTCTAGGGAAATAGAACAAAGACAGAAATACAAACGACAGAAGATCATGGGTGAGAGGCAGAAAAACCAATTGCTAGCTCAGCTTGGTATTGCAAGCAAGGGAGAGTTATGGAAACCAAAAGAAGAAGGTATTTCATAGAACCAGAAAGTTGGAGACTCCAGCCTTGCTATTTACTAAGTAAAAAGGGGTGAATCACTCTTCCAAGAAAGTCTCTGTTTCTTTATCTGCCAAAACAAGGCAGGCAAATTAGCCAAATACTTAAAAAGAAAAGGAAAAAAAATTTTTTTTCAAGGTTCAGACTTTCTTAACACCCCAAAGATCTTGCTGGATGGAGGTACCTGTGGTGCAGTAATGATCCTTAAAATCTCAGATCAAGATAAGTTGTCTTGAGGAACCCAAAGACAGACAGAAACATGGGCTCCTGTGTACTGTCCCTGCTCAGGCCTCCTGTCCCTTACCTTGTGACAAACCACAGCCCCATCCTAGAAAGTATGTCATTTGCCAGAAAGGGGAAACCTTATCTGCTCAAAATCCCCTAAATCACTGAGGAAGAAACCCAAGTCTCCTCCTCAAAATATCTTGAGATGTTCAAAACCAAAGTGGAGTGGGGCAGCCACTATGACCAGCATTTGGGGGTCCAGGGTGGGATCCGTTGAACAGAGCAGGGAAATTCTGATATTTCTACAAACATGTGGTTTTCAACACTCGTTTTCCCTTGTTATCTGCTGTTGGGGTCTTTTTCTCCTCCAATATCAGAGCACAAACTCAGCACCATTTCAGCCTGACCTTCATCTTGACTCCTGAGATTAGCAGAAATCAGAAGGCCTCTTCATTTGTTTCCAAAGACCAACCAAGATGAGTTCTAGCTACTCTGCCAGAGAAAGGCCCACCCTTTTTTTTTTCCAAGTGGGCTTCTCCTGCTGAGGGCCAACCTTCCCCAAGCTCCCTAAGGGCTTTCTGCATAAAATATTCATGCTTTCCCTTTGCTTATCAGAGTCTTAAGATTACCTCTGCTTAACAGAAGCCACAGGCAGACTTTGTCTGACCTACAGGATATTTTGAATCTGTTATCTTTTTTTTAATTGAGAGATTTTTGGTTTCTCCTTTAAAAAGCCACACCGAGTGTACACTCCCATGTGGAAACGTTGGCTATAGTTGAGTGACGGTAGCCCTTTAGTTGGGAAATGTGCCATCCAGGCCCCCAAACCCCACTACTCCTAATGTCTGCCATCCAACCCACTTCATTCATTTTAACAACCTCCTTGGCCTCTGTAGGAGACTGATTTTGTGACACCCAGTTATAGGACAATGTCCAATAAAAAAGAAAAAAAAAATCCTGAAAACAACATAGTATGGAACGGGATGATAACAACAAAAGACACAATATTCTTAGAAGAAAGTGACTAAAAAAAAAAAATCATATGAGCAGTTTTTGTTTCTGGAACAATGTTTAGTTTTTTTACTTTATGCTTTTAAAGTAATTTCTAAACACTGAGCAGACAGTAAGCTTTGTCACATCTAATTGCAAAAATGAACAAAACTTCTAAGAAGGATGCAAGGATGAGCTCAAGCCTACTTCTTTTGAAACTGATAGACATAAGCCAGGTTTCTCTTCAGTTATCTTTCCAAATGGCAGATTTCGCCCGCGTACTAGTTTGGAAATTCTTCCACAACTTTACAACCATCTGTTTGGGGTTCCTTATCCTCACCAGAGGGTAAGCTGGTTGAGGACAAAGAAAGCACCTTGCTCACTTGGGGATCCCAAGCACTTGGCCTGGTGCTAGCCATGTAAACAGACCTCAGGGAACACACAGGGCTGGGCTGCAGGTGCTGGGATGGGCGTGGCTCCTGTGTACAAGGGCTGCTTCCAATCCCAGCCCTGCCATTCTCTAGTTGTAAGCACAAGTTATTCACCCGCTGAGGTCTCTCTCTTATCATCTGTAAAATGGGCGTTCTGAGCAGCTAGTGCCAAAGACTAGCGAATATTAAATGAGCCACTGCATGCTGGGCACTTAGCACTGTTGTTCTTATCGAAAGCAGAGAGGAAGAAAAGAAAAACAGGACGGGCTGTACAATGAACTGAATCCACATGCGTCTAGCCTTTTTCAGACTGGACTAATATTTACGCATTTTGAATCTTCTAAACAAAGCTGCAGGCTACTCCTCGGCTATATGATTTCATTTCCTGAGAGGCCACAAGACCCTCCAGAAGAAATAGATGCAGAAGAAAACCCTTGAATGTGTTCTGTCTCTGGCCCCTTCGGTTCTTTGAGGCCAACGAATATCCCTGTAGGTCCTGTACATTCCTGCTGGCCAGGATGGAAGCTCACTTCATAAAGGACCCTGCACCGAGCCCAACTTACAGCATTCAATGGGGTTGGACGCAGTCTGCAAGGAGACGATCCTGCCACTGGTCTCTGGGATGTGCACGCGGAAGACCAGCCTCACCCGAGTGTTCTTTCTTCCGATGTCCGTCTCGCCTTTCCGCAGCTCAATGTCTGCGTTGCGAAGCTTCAGGATCCCGGCACAGTCGATGCTGTCAGGAATTGAAGAACCCCATTTGAAACACACCATCTTCGTCACCAGGCAAAAATCACACATGAAAACTGCCTGAATCAGCCAAAATATTCCTACAGCCAGGCACGGGGGTTAATTACAAAACACCCATAAGTATTTCAGCCAGGACTTTATACCAAGATTGGGGGGGGGGGGCGAGGACTTCAAATAATTAGAGAAATTCCCCAGTGGAAATTACTTCCCCGGGGAGATTTTTCATGCCAACCCTTCTATTCTCAAAAGCATCTGAAAAACTCAACACAACTAGTGAACACTGATTATAGACCATTCAGCAGCTGAGAGCAGGGAATCAACATCGAATCTCTTGAATTGACACGTGTACCATGGTTATGGAAGAGCACATCCTTGTTCTTAAGAAACGCGCCCTGAAGTAATTACAGTACTCAGGAGTTCTTTGTATATATACTTCTTGAATTTGAATTTATTTTCTCATTAAAAAAGAGGTTTTTAATCCAAAACGTGCGTGCAACGTTTCCCAAACTTCAGCCATAGGTATGTGCGTGTTAACTTTATGCATTTGGGGCCTGTCTATATTGTTCACTCCATAGGTCAACCCAAGTTTTTCATCATAAATAAATTTAACTTCATCCTAGGCAACATAATTCAAAGATTCCTGAGTATGCATGCTCTCAAGACACATGAAAATTTTCCCATATTATACTTTTTTAAACAGAAATCACTATGGGTCAGCTGAGCAATGATGGAGAACGGTCATCAATGACTGTTTCCATCCACTCCATAGAGTCCCCTCTCCCAAATCCCGGTCACTGACCCTGCTTACTGCCCCGTAAAGACCCACTTCCCTCATTCCCCGAGCCCTTACGTTGCTCTCATGTTGTTTTTTGGCTCCAGGGGAATCTCCAGGACTTTGGTGTTGCCTACAATCTTCTCGTAGCTGGTGGTAGTGACAGTTTTCCCTGTAATCCGATGCACCTGGTAGAAGGCGTGTGGCTTGAGGATCCGTTCATCGGCTGTCCCAATGAAGATCTGAAGCCCCAAAGGCTTATTTTCCATGTAGCCATGGAGCTGGGGGAGAGAAAACAAAATTATTAACATTCAGGGTGTAGCGGCTTGAGTCCAACCAACAAAAAAAGATCAGAGGACCTATAAGCAGCAGAAAGAGGACGAGATTGCTGCCTTGTCTGGAAGAACGTAAACCTTGCTGTCCAGCCAGAGGGGACGGCTTGGACAAAAACAGAGATAATTAGGCAGCCACCAAGAAAGAACTGCATATTTGGAGAAACAGCCAGAAACTACATGTAAATGACGACTGAGGTTGGGAGGAGTATTGCACTTCAGTGACAATAAAAAATAATCTGAAAGGACAGGCACAGAGCTCTCGCCAATAGTCACCTGGGAAAATCAGAGGAACTTCCACTTGCTATGTGACTATATTCCAATTAACAATGTTTGATTTTGTAATTTAAAAAAGGAGTGAAACCAAAGTATTATAATCTAAGTCAAAAGGTAATTAAAAACTGGAAGAAAATAGACACAGCATATTAATAGGCAAAAGATTAGCATATGCAATATATAAAAAATGTCCACAAGTGAGTAAGTAAAAGACAAGATTTCCTGGCCTGCCTACTTAAAATTGAGTCCTACTCCCAAAAGGTTTTCCCTATATCTTTCTCTTTCTTTTTATCCGACTTAACATACTATATATTTTCCTGATCCATTTTTGCCTAGGTCTTTTTCTTAAAACTAAACTGTTACCTCCTTGAGGGCAAAGAAATTTGTTTATTTAATTTGCCACAAAGTCCCTAGCAACTAGAATGATACTGATCACATAGTATACATTCTAGTACATATTTGCTAATGAATTAATAAAGCCATCCAACAGAAAAAACAAAATGAGCAAGCTATCTGACCAGGAAGTTCACAGAAAAACAAATGTCCATTAACATAGAACAGATATTCAATTTGACTTGGAAACAGAAAAAATGCAAATTAAACAACCATGAGATACCCATTAGATTGGCACACAGGTAGATGTTTGATAACATTAAATATTTTGGAGACTGTAGGAGAAAAATCCCATGGAGCTGATAGAAATATAAACAGGTAGAAGTATTTTAAAGAGTATTGGAGCAAGAGCTCCAATAAAAATACACAGAAATAAATACTCTCTGACTCAGTGATTCCACTTCTCAGTACACACCTCAAGAGAAACACTGTGTGTACAGGAGGTATGTACAAAAACGTTTGCTGAAACAAACATTAATAATGAACAATGAGTTAAATCAATAGCCTGATGACTAATGTGGCATGCCCAGGCTATGAAACACTAAGAGTGTTAAAAAAAAAAAAAAAGTAAGGTACAGGGCCATGAACTGACTCAGAAAGACCTAGAACACACTGTTAGAAAAGAAATGTGTATTAAACTACATATAGCGTGACACAATGAAACAATGCAGAAATGCTTTCCTCCATGCATTTAAATACATGTAAATGAGATAGGAAAAAGTGTGAAAGGATGTGCTCCCAAATGACCACAGCATGAGTGCATCTAAGAATGGAGGAAGCGCTCAAGATTGAGAAAGTTGGACACTCTCAATGGTGTCCAGCTTTTTTTTTTTCCTACCATACTTTGGAAGAGTAAGAGTTGTCTTGGGCCACATGTTAAATACACAAACACTAATGAAAGCGGAACAGAAAAAAAACAAAGTCCATGCATTCTTTTCACAACATTTAGCAGCATGGGTAGGCAAAACAGTCCTCAAATAATCTGCATGCGGCCCATGGGCCACAGATTGGACACCCCTACGTGAAAAGATGAACGTATTCCTGAGAACTTATGAAATTAACATTGGTTTAAAATATATACACTATAAAAGACAAAAGGGCACTGAGCTGATGATGAGTTTCTGTCACTCCTCAGCAGGCAAATCATTAAACACTAGGCAAATCATTTAATTTTTCTGTGCCTCTGTTCCTTTCCTGCAAATTGAGGGAGGCTATGACAAGTGACAACTCACTAAGCTCCCAAAGTTCTGCAAAACTTTAGTACAGCGGTTCTCAACCTGTGGGTCGCGACCCACCGGAACTGCATTAAAGGTTGAGAACCACTGCTTTAGTAGGACCTCCATTCACCTGCCAAAAAACACAGAAAGGCTCCAGAGGGAAAGATGATTCTGCATGGTCTAGCGCTGGCTGTCCAATGCAAGACACCAGCCACACGTGTGCACTAATCACAGTCGCACTAGCCACATTTCAAGTGCTCATAAGCCACATGTGGCTAGTGGCCACCATAATGAGCAGCACAGATATAAACCAGTTCCATCACCTTAAAAAGTTCCATTGGACAATGCCGGTCCCGAAAGAGGGAGTTCCCATGCCCTCTTCTAAAAACTGCACAAACAGACAGGCTGGGTGTGGAACAGAGCGAAAGAACCTTTTTCATAACCTGCCAGACATCTGCATTAGCGCCTGATACACACCAAGAGACAGCCTTGGCACAAGGTGCAAATCCAGGTTAGCGACCTCTTATCTGAAGAGCAGGTGCAGTTCTCAGTGACAAAAATCCCAGGGAGGAGGGGCAGCATGGAGAAGAGATTTGGGTTTTGTTGTTTTTGCTTTGCACTTGGGCCCAAGACAAATATATTTCCTCATCTCCTCTCCTGGATTTATCAGGTGGCGATAGCAAGAAGAAAGGTAGGCAGGATGGAGAGGGAGCCCTGATGGTCTGAGTCTGAGGCTACTTCCTCCTCCGCTGACGGAAAAGCGGAAACTGCACGCTGGGTGCACTCAAGGTAAACAGCCAGGGAGTAGCTGGAGATAACATCTGTCACGTCCCCATAGCTCTACCTGAATCCAGCCACTTCTGTCTTCTTCCTGGTTGGCACACCCACCCAAGCCACCATCGCCTATCTTGGGGTATCCAGCATGGCCCAACTTGCCTCTTGCTGGTCTTTCATCAAACAGCCCAATGATCTTTTCAAAACGCAAATCAGATCTAGACATTGCCCTGCCTACAACCCTGCAAAGACTTCCAGGGGCCTAGAAGGAAATCCAAGCTCCATACGATGGTCTACTTGGCTTCCAAACCCTTGCCTTTTCTGCCACTCAGTTAGGCTTCTTCTGACAGCAGCCCATCCTCCCACCAAGCCCTTTCTGACCCCAGGGCCTTTGCACCAGCCATTTTCTCTACCTGGGATACCCTTCTACTAACTAGTACATTTGTTTTTCAGATCCTCAGATTCCTCCCCACTCCCCAAACCATAGTATTTACATACACCCAGTTTTCAAGCCTGCTCTTTTGGCCTTGCAAGAACCAATTGCTAAATTTTTAGGAATTTTAAGAGCTGGCTGACACCACTTGGGTCACTTTGGTATGTCTATTCCCAACCATGGTGAGAATATTTACACCACAAATATTGACAAATACTATGAATCGGTGCTTTTTCTTCTCCTGGAAAATTAGATGTTAGCCATTGACTAGCATACCACTGGAATATTTAATTCATCACCCTGAAACCCCCTGTAGCCATTTCTTTATTAGTACCTCTCTCCCCCACCTGAATACAAGTTCCACAGTGGCAGGAGTCTTGTTTATTTTGTTAAGCATGGTGGATGAACCTTCGCTGAATGAACAATCACCATCAACAGTAAGGTGGCAGCGAACAGTGTCTGCTTCCCTCAGGCCAGACAGTAAACTGACACGTACCACAACAACACTCCGTAGGACGGGCCTAGGATTGCCTGCATTTTGTATGAAGAAACTGAGGTTTACTAAGGTCAGGCCACTTGCCCCAGTTAACATGGTAAATACAGGGCAGAGTCAGGATTCGAACTCTGGATGCTCAGGCTCCAAGCCTATCCCTTCACCCCCACACTGTCCACATCCTTGTCATCTAGTGGGTTCACAGCTGCCCTCTGAGCAGAGGACTACAGATCAGAGGGTGCAGGGTCCTCAAAAAAATACGAGCAAGAGTTGAATTAGAAGATACAGGGTATTCTTCTTGCTAATCAGGACAGAGGAGGTAGGGGGAGATTTGGGGGGCTGAGGGACTAGGGAAAGAAACCAGCAGCAACTAAAACAAACACAAACGGTTGTTTCTTAAGAGGAAAAAGAAAAGCCAAGAACAGCCTCTCTGAATTCAAAAGCAGCCGGTGTTGGAGCTGGGTTGGCTCCCACCGTGTGAGCAGATGGAACCCGCCCTGAGCAGGTTGACATCAGAAAGGGGTGTGGTATAGAAGGAATGTAGGTTTTCTCTTTGGAGCAGACGGAATCTCGATTTCAATCCTAGCTCTGCTTCACAATGGCTGTGAGGCTCTGAAGCAACTGTTCTTCTCTTCTGAGTTTCCATATGTTCAAATAAAAGGGGGACATCGCCCTCCTCCACCACTCCCCAGGCCTCTTCCAAAACAAAGAAGATGACTTTTGTCAGGTACCAGAGCACAGCACACAGTAGGTACCCACAAAGCAAGAACTTTCCTTCTCATCAAAGGATGATACAAATCAAAACAGGGAGGTGATTTTACAGAACTGAACTGAAGGGGGAAGGATGAATGTGAAAGACTCCCAAAGTGAGAAATTACGCGAAACAGCCCCTCTGTGTGAACGAAGCTCAGACACTGCTAGTTCCAGACTTCTCAGAGGGCAGAGGCCGTGGGCCGCAGAGTCCCCATCAGGGCATGCTGGCAGGAGGAAGGTAAAGAAACCTAAAGAAACCTCGCCATCTTGCCTGAAAAGAGCACTTCCCATCCACCCTCCTGCCTTCCCCCTGCAGGAGGTAGATGGTGTGTCTGGAACTCTGAGGGTTTCACCGGCTCACTCTGCAACAGCCTTCCTTGCCAGCTCTCCGGAGGTTTTCTCTACCTTTTTTCTTACTTGCATCTCCAAAAACTGAGTGACTTCGGTTTTGCAAACAGAATCTGATGTCTTTATTTTTTGAGACAGTCTTACCCTGTCACTCTGGGTGGAGTGCTGTGGCGACATCATAGCTCACAGCAACCTCAAACTCTTGGGGTCAATCCCCTTGCCTCAGCCTCCCAAGTAGCTGGGATTACAGGCCCCTGCCACAATGCCTAGCCAGTGTTTCTGTTTTTAGTAGAGACAGGGTCTCACTGTTGCTCAGTCTGGTCTTGAACTCCTGAGTCCAGGCAATCCACCTGCTTTGGCCTCCCAAAGTTGTAAGATTACTGGTATGAGTCCCTGTGCCTGGCCTAGAACCTGATGCCCTAAGTTGACATTCTCTGTGCTCAAGGTTTCAAACTCCCTGCCATCCCCATTTTAGAGAGACCTGGGTCAGGAGGCTTTGGCGTGACCTTCCTAGTCTTCTGAAAAGCTGAGGTCTTCCCACTGGCTCCAGGCAAGCAGCATCAGCCTCCAGGCAGAGCAGGCACTCAGCTGCAATGCAGAAGCCCAGGGTGAGCCGCCTCCAAAACACAGGAGGCTCTACTTCCTGCAGCTAAGGTGACAGCGAAAATTTTCTGCTTCTTGTAATTTCCCAGGTGGTTGAAAAGTTTCCAGGAAGAAGGCAAGTTTCTAGGGCACACACGTACAGGCGGGGAGGGTCCACAGTGTGCGTAGGGGTGGGGGCTGTGGCTGCAACATGATGTGACTTCCATATGCAAACTGCAGCCTTGGGGACATCTACTCTGTCCCCTTGCCAGCTCAGCTACTTGAAAATCAGATCTAAGGAAGATGAAGTGATCTGTGTTTTAAACATCTACGCTACACATCTAACCTTATCACAAAGAAAACTGCATCCTTGATAAGTGAAGATTTTTCTATACAGGATACTCCAATTATTTGCTAGCACAGCTTATTTAAGTGACACCCAGTCCTCAGAGGAAAACAGTATTGATCCATTTTTTTTTTAGATGAGAAAACCGAGGCTCAGCTAGGTGAAGTAATCTGCTCGCCATCCTCCAGCTCAGAAGTGACTGGGTGGTGACAGCCTCCACTGGCCCTGCTTGCAGCCTCTGTCTGGTGGCTGACTTCTGAATGAGAAAGAGGTAAAGTCCAACATGATTCTGGATTCTGCATTTTTAGACAGGCAGATCCATCCTACCGGCTCAGCAAAACGTATCAGGGCAAACAAGCATGGTCTGTACATCTCAGACATGCTATGTCATAGAGAAAGTCATCAGGCTCAGCCCCCAGCCCTAAATCCAAGCTCTTGCCTACCCAATGTAACTATTCGGACACAGAGATAAAAAGACATCAATATTTGTTGATTCTTGCTTTTCATTTTTCTTATTACAAATTACTAAGAGTTCATTCATCATCAGAAAAAGAGACAATATAAATTCTAAATAGAATGCCCCCCCCAAATAAGCATTTTAGGGTACAGCCTTCCAAACCTTTGTTTTTCATTCACAATTTTTTTATTGTTTATTTTTTCTTTCTTTCTTTTTTTTTTTTTGGAGACAGAATCTCACTATGTCACCCTGGGTAGAGTACCATGACGTCACAGTTCACAGCGACCTCTTGGGCTTAAGTGATTCTCTTGCCTCAGCCTCCCAAGTAGCTGGGACTACAGGCACCCGCCACAACACCTGGCTATTTTTTTCGTTGTAGTTGTCGTTGTTTGGCAGCCCTGGGCCAGGTTCGAACCCACCAGCTCCAGTGTATGTGGCTGGCACCCTAGCTGCTGAGTTACAGGCCCTGAGCCTATTTTTTTATTATTTTTAATTGACAAATAATAAATGTATATATTATATATTTATGGGGTATAATGTGTGATGTCTTGATATGTGTTTACATTATGGAATGATTGACTCAGCTAATGGACAAATGCATCACTTTACATACTTTTCATTTTTTTGGTGGTGAAAACATTTCATAATTACCCTTTCAGAAATTTTGAAAGATACCATGCATTATTATTTACGACAGTTGCCATTCTGTGCAATAGATCATTAAAGCTTATTCCCTCTAACTAAAATGATCTACCCTTTCAGGCTTTCCTCCAGGCACATAAACATACTTGCTGTCCTATTTTATGTATTGTCTCCACTTACTAATATAGTGACTATTTCCTCTTGTTAATAAATCCTGTTTTATGAGACAATCTCGAATGACTGCATGGTATTCCCTAGGGCTCAGACTAGCCCCAGCCCAGTGAGGTGCCTACTCTCAGGGTCCTGCCAGCGCCTCACATGTGTCACCCAGCCCCTGTCCTAGTGTTTCCAGCCTGCCAGTGAGAACTCTTGCAAATGGCCTTCCTTGAAAACGACTCTCCTATCAACTCTGCTCAGAGCTTTTTAAATACTCTCAGCTGGACGATGACTCAGATCCAAAATGTGGGATTGATTTCCAAAGGGGCAACTGGCCAAACGAACTGTTTTGAATTTTACCAAAATAAAACATTAACAATGTTAAGTAGCATTTTTGTTGAATTTTGAATATTAGGAAATTGCTGTCATCCTCAAAGATTTCTCTCTGAAAGAAGGGAAAAGCCCACGGGGGGAGGGACAGAGGGTGCAGAGAGAGGGGGTCTGACAATTCCCCATGGCCACGTAGCACGCAGGGAGAAGAGTTTTACCATAGCACAAGGATCCCTAATTCTACATTTATTTCTGGATGCCAAAGTTGCAGCACATATCTGCCACCCAGACCCTGACCCCAAACATACACATACATATGGACGCACGCGTGCGCCCACAGAGTCCAGGCACACTTAGTCCAGGACTTGACTCCCAGTTATTCCAATGAGCATCCCATGTCTGGCTCAAGAGCACGTATTGGTTCCTTCAGTAGAGACCCTAATTCTTGATACCTCCCTGTGCCTCCACCCTGTATTGGGTCCACCTCAAAGTTCTTCCACTTCTGTCCCTAAATCCCACTCCAGCCAGTCACCTCGCCCCCTTCCATCTCCTCTGCCCCGCTGCCCGGGTCAGGGTGGAGGTAAGAGGTCTGGTCTCTGGCTTCCCCCCCTTGCCCTCCCCTCTCCCCATAGTCCTCTGCAGGCAGCAGCTAGAAAGATCTTTGAAATGTAACTTAGAGCTTATGGCTCATCTGCGCAAATCTCCTCAACAGCAAACATCTTACTTGCATCAAAAAGTCAAAGTCCTTGATGTGATTCAGAACATCCCATATGACCCGGCCTCGCTTTCCCCATGGCAGCCATGCTGGTCTGGTGGCCTTCAAATGATCAGGGCACCACGAGGCAGGGGCTTACCCCAGGGTCTCCACACCTAACTTGCCCTCTGCTAGGAACACTCTGCCCCATACCCGTGGGCTCACCCCCTTCATTCACCCCTACCCTCAGGTGACCCCCTCATCAGAGAGACCTTCCCAGACCCCTCCACCCCATAGGTTGCCCCACACGCTTCTCACTCTTCATCCACATGCCCTGATTTACGTTGTGTCACCACCTGACACTTCCCACCAGCTGACACTGCGTGATACAGTGATTTGATTGTTGCTGTCTCGCCCACTAGGCCGTCAGCCCCTGCAGGCAGCACCTTGTCTATCCGTCCTGTTCACTGGGCAGCCTTGGTGCCGAGAGCACCTCGCAGGTGTCTGGCCAGTGAGCAGGGCTGCTGGGAGGAGCCAGAGCAGCTGTAGTCTCTCCCCACCCTCCCGTTTCTCATAACAAAGCGCTATTATGCCGCCCACACCAATTTCTCTCCAGCTTGGGCAGTTGTGTCACAGAGCCTGTCTTGCTTGGCATGGGCAGATCTTAGCTGGTTGGACAAATGGTACCTGACCTGGGCTTCCCTCTTGCAAACAGAGGTGACAGCATCTCCTGGTGTGACGAAGGGAGAGCCCTGTGTCTGATTTCTGAGCCGGCGGGGATCCCAGTCCGGCAGGAGACCGCTGTGACCAGCCAGTCAACTGATAGTGACGCATTTTGAAATCACATAGAGCATCACAAAAAGAGAATTTGGCATTCT
Organism: Arctocebus calabarensis; assembly: GCA_963573935.1. Taxonomy (NCBI): domain Eukaryota; kingdom Metazoa; phylum Chordata; class Mammalia; order Primates; family Lorisidae; genus Arctocebus; species Arctocebus calabarensis. The sequence continues at coordinate 17,257 of CAUYON010106190.1, read as the reverse complement.
AGACAGGCTCAAAAATCAAGCCAGTCAGTTTCTCTCAGTGTTCTAAATTAAGAATCGAGTCATTCTATATTTCTCACATCACTGGAAATTAAAAACAGACATATCTACCGCATAGCAAGCACGCTCACTCAAGAGCGGCTTGATGGCCCGGAACATGCTAGATTTGTTTCCAATTACCATGTCCACATTTGAAACCCTGAGGAAGCCCTAGAAACCAGTGTGGAGAGATCAGAGGAAAGGCACATTAGCCTAATGGGATTCAGGACCAAATGCTGCACCCCAGCCCCTCTACTCACAGCCCCCCTGGAGGGTCTTCGAGTAAAAAGCTTGGATCACTGTGCTCCCTCTCCCAGGGGCTGGAGATTTTCCCTTCTCTGCTCTCACCCACCCCTTTCCACCCTCAACCTCCAGCTCTGGTCTGCCCAGCAGAAATGTCGACCCAGCCACTGGCACCCACCATCAATCCCATCCAGCCCCGCTGCATCTCTGGGCCAAAGAGCAACTGAGTCATAGGAGATGGGTCTGGAACTACTGCATTCAAATATGCAAGCCTAAAATATGTAGGTTGATCTTTGGATAGAGTTGGGTGTTTTGTTTTTCTTAAGATGCCAAACAAAGTACTTTTCACATCTTTTTTCTGTCCTCCTGCAAAGAGCCTGAGACCAAGGGCCTGAGTCCTGGGGTCCAACACTCTGGGTTTACATCCAGGCACCGGTTGGTACTGTGTCATAGTGGGGAAGTCAGATTACACCTGGCAAATGGGACCAATGACAGTGCGCATCTCACCAGGCTGCTGGGAAGATCAAGTGAGTTATGCATAAAGCAAGTGACAAACAACTCAATAAGGGTTAACATCCATTCATATCCTCTCATCTATGGCTGGGCAGCTTTTGGTGATTAAATTCCTCTTCTCTGGTCTCAATCCTTGGGAGAAATAATGTTTTGTTTTGTTTTGTTCACTCTGGGTAGAGTACTATGGGTCATAGCAACCTCAAACTCCCGGCCTCAAGCAATCTTCCTGCCTCAGCCTCCTGAGTAGATGGGACTACAGGCACCTGCCACAACATCTGGCTAATTTTCCTATTTTTAGTAGACATGGGGTCTCACTCTTGATCAGGCTGGTCTCAGACTCCTGAGCTAAGTAATCCTCCTGCCTTAGCCTCACAGAGCGCTAGGATTTTAGGTGTGAGCCACCTGGCTGTAGAAATAATCTTGAAGGTTGTCTTTGGGCTCTAAACTGGAATAATTCTCAGATGCGGTTAGATTAAAATCCAAACTCCTCATTGCGGCCTCCAAAACCCTGCATGATCCAGCCCTGCCCACATCACTAACCTTATCTCCCCACTCTGGTCTGGCCACATAGGCCTCTTTGCAGGGCCTCCCTCCCTAAACAGGCCGAGTTTGCTCCTATCTCAGGGCCTTTGCACGACCCTGCAATACCCTCAGCTTAGAACATTTGTCTTCCTACAGATGGTTCCCCTTGACTCAGGTCTTAGCCTAAATGCAGGGCCTTCTCCGAGTATCCCAGTTGACGCAGAACTTCCGCCAACATCACTGTCGCATCCTCCCGCCCCAACTAAAACGTAAGCTCATTCATCACTACGTCCCAGAACCTTGAACAGTACCTGGCGTGTAGTAGGTGTTCAATAAATATTTGCTGAATAAATAAATGAATAGATCAGTCCTCAGTTCCTATGTGAATCCACATACTGCCGAGTGATTCATCCTCCAGTGACTCTGAGAAAGGAGGCTTATTCATGTCTGGAAGAGAATCCCCACCGTTCGGAGTCTGCCTAAATTCACTACCATTTCAGCCAGTCTGCAGGAATGTGTCTCACCGTGAAAGAGACATATTAGATCAGGCCAATTCCACTGGAAGTCAGAAGAGGAGACAAACTTGGGCTGGAAAAATGAAGTTTATAATCTGAAGACTGAGACGAAAGGACAGCGACCTGGCAGCAGTGCTGAGACACTGAGGGAAAAGGGAGGCCCAAGCAATGCTCCCTGCTGCCCAAACATGTCCACCCAAACAGCAGACAACCAGGGGAAAGCACCCGGCCAAAGCATTTCCCCAGATTTTCTCATTCAGGACACTGGCCTGATATTAAGGAAAAAGGTATTTACTGTCTGCAGGGGCCTGGGCTCTTGAAAAAGCAGGGGATGAATCCCCAGAAGGAGGGGACTGAGAACTGAAGGAAGCTTACGGAAACCCCACATGAGCATCTGACCCTGACAGTACGTAGGGCACCTGGTATGGCAGCCTGGAAATGCCCCAGGGACGCAGGGCACAGGAGCATCCCGCAGTGCCAGCCCCGATGGCAGCTTTCAGAACACACTGATAGACCATCCCAAAGGAAGTGCAGTTCGGCTTCACGTCAATATCGCACCAAAGACAGGACATCTAGACGGGGCTTAAGCTCTAGCCCCTCCTCCCTCACTAGAGCCAAAAGGAGAAAAAAGCCCCCCTCCCCCAGATGCTGGAGTGGCAAAAATCAGGACTTAGGAAATGCAAGACAGCAGGCTGGGCTGGCTAAGGCATGAAAAAGGTGAGTTATTCCCAATCAAATTACAGCCCCGCCCCTGGATCCAGGTCTCTCTGGATCCAGACCAAAAGTTCTGAGTCACTTTTGCCACAAGGGGGGAAAAAAAGAGGGAAGGCAGACGTGATGTGTACCTTTCCGCGCTCTATTTTGGGATTTTAAGATCCAGTTTCTTTCGTTTCAAAGGGTGGGTTTTTGGAGGGCTCTCTCTCTGCATAACTCTGCCACTCTGAGCACGGCCAGACCAGACGGCTGCTGAGACCTGGGGAGAGGCGGGGCTCTCTGGCAGATCAACAAACGCATCATTGAGGAACAAGGAGCCCGTTCTTGTGTGCGGCGTGGGGCCTGGCTTCCACAAACATGATGGAAGCCTGTGGGCCGATCCAGTCTGACTCACCTCGTCATCAAGGCTGCTTCCAAGTTCATTCACTCCTTCGTTTACTCATTCATCCCCAAGCGCCTCTCAGGGAAGGGATGCTCAGCTGAAAGCTGTTCCTCAGAATAATTAATACACTTCCCTCCGGTGAAGAATCGGGTACCCCTCTGGATGGGTAGTAGCATTGCGGATTATCATTATCCCATGATTTATTTAAGATATGGGGGCAAGAACGAGTAAATCAGGATCTCCCAAATCTCAGTATTACTGACCACAGCTGACTATTGATCTGGGGGGGTGAGGTAATCCATTGTTGTGGAGGCTGATGGAGGATGCCTACCCACAAGGTGCCTGTAACCACCTCCTCCCTGGATGTGACCCAAAAAATGTCTCCCGAGGGACAAAATCACCCCCTTTGAGAACCACTCTTAAATTAAGCTAACATTTGCAGGGAGGGGGCTTTTTCTTTGGAACGTCTGTGTTGATACACTATCCCCGTCCAATGCAACGGTGTTAGTTACTCCTTCAAAGACACCCCCCATCCTGATTTTCATCATCACTTCCACCTCCCTGGGTCCCAGCGCGACTGTCTCTCACCTGGACCCCTCCATCCACCCGCTCATCTCCATCCTAAAGAGAATCTCCTTAGGTCTTTCAAAAGCAAATAAGTTCGTATGGCTTCTTGTTAAAAATAAAGAATTAAATCCAAACTCCACACCCTGCAAAGTCCTGCGTCATCTGATTCTTCCTTCTCCCTCCAACTTTGCGTTCTACCGTCCCTCCCTTGTCCAGTGCTGGCAGACACAAAAATACACTTGTTATTTCTCCAATGGCCACACTCCCCCTGCCTTAGGCCCTTTGCACTTGCAACTCCATCTGGATAATCCTTCCTTAATTCTCACCTGCCTGGTTCCTTATCATTATTCAAATATGGGCTTCAATGCACTCATCCCTGGAAAGGATTCTCCTCCATACCCCAGTGTAAAGTAAGCCACCTCCCCGGGCATTCTCTCATATTCGTCCATTGCATCCTTTCAAAATGCTCCATGGCAATCTACAATAACCCTGTTTATGGTTTAACCTGCCCTCCAATCTGTACCCTCATTGGAAAGAACATGCTGTGGGCCAAAATAATGAGTAGTCTTTATTTTCTAAATATTCTACAATGAGCAGATATTACATTTATCATAATTTTTTAGAAAGCTCATTAAGTAAGGAAAAGTAGCCATGCCTTGGCCAGCACTTTGAGCATTGACTTTTAAAGGCCTCTGGCACCTACCACTTCGGGACTGAAAATGCATCGTATCTATAAAGACCACAGGACAAGGGTGCTCAGTCAGCGTTTTTTCTTTTCTTTTCTTTTTTTTTTTTTTGAGACAGAGTCCAGAGTCTCACTTTGTCACCTTTGGTAGAGTGCCATGGAGTCACAGTTCACAGCAACCTCAAACTCTTGGGCTCAAATCAATCCTCTGGCTTCGGTCTCCCAAGTTGCTGGGACTACAAGTGCCCACCACGACACCCGGCTGTTTTTTAGAGATGGGGATCTCACTCTTGCTCAAGCTGGTCTCAAACTCCTAAAGTCAAGCGATCCACCAGCCTCAGCCTCCCAGAGTGCTAGGATTATAGGCATGAGCCATGGTACCCATCTTCTCAGTCAACATTTATAGGTGACCAAGGCTCAGATTCACTTCTTCTTTGACTAACTGTAGATAAAGTACCTACAATGTGCTACTTAGAGTTCTGGGCAGCGGCGACTCAGCGCTGAAAAAGACAGTCAGGGCTCTACAGGGAAGGCTGGAGCTCTGACTTTTGGATACAGTCTCACAAAAGAGACTCTCAAAGGTCCCGGGGGCCATCCATCTCAGGAGACCTGTCCTGTCACACCACCCTCCACAGGCTTCTCTTAAAGCCCTGTCATGACTACAAGTTTAATATTCACCTCTCTCTAGACCACAGCGTACAGAAAATCCAATAAGCAAAACACTGCAGCTCAAATTTCACTCTAAAAACAGCTTTACGATATTGTTTTTTTTTTTGTTGTGACAGAGACTACTTACTCTTAGTCATTAGCCAGTTTCCCTTTCTTAGTAGCAGGATCCCAATTACCTTGGGTGGCAACGAGCCCAGGTGAGAGTCTGTATTTCTTAGCCTCCCTGCAGATAAGTATGACATTCCTGGGTTTGCCCAGTGAGATCTAAGCAGAGGTGTGCAAAGAACTTGCTGAATGGTTCCTGAACAGGGGCTCAATAAGCTGGCAAGTAGGTCCCTTTGGCCCTGTCTCCTTTCCTCCTTAGAATTCCACTACTTGGAACATGGATGTGATGGCTGCAGCTCCAGCAATCATTTTGGACCATGAGGTGACCTCAAAGGAACTTAAAGGAGAGATGGAACCTGGAGTCCTGATGATTTCATAGCACTTTGAACTACCCAGCTCTAGACCTCTAGACTTTGCACATAAGAAAATAAATTCTTGGGTGATAAGCAACTGTTATTTGGAACTTTCTGTTAGATGCAACTAAACCTAGATCTAATTGAAAGACCCATCATCCCATCACCATAATATCAAGTCCTCAATGCCTTCCTGTTCTACGCAACTGCACTGCAACAAGATAATACAGCCATGCTTAGGTGGGTCTCAGTTTAAACAAACTCAAGGTACAGATAGCAGATGTATCCGTGCACAAGTCTGCTGAATTTACAAAAGGCTTCCTGAAAAAAAAAAAAAATGACTTCTCTAAAAAGCCGGTGTTGAAAGTGAATGTGAAGGAAACTATCAAATGATCCCTCTGCTTAGAAACATCCCAGTAATGACCCTCGAGTCCGTCTGGGAGTCTTGTCACCTTCTTACTCACAATCTGAGTGACTGTCTAGAAAGGTATTTCCAAAAGGGGAGGAGAAGTGGGGGAAAACATGACTGTCTGACACACGCCGGAATGACGACGGCGCCCACTAGAAATAAAATCGCTGCTTACTTTCTGTCTGGTTTCCGAATTGCTTTTTCCTGATTGAAAGGTGCCAGGCCTGGCAGCATCTAAAAATATAAAATCAAGTCAAGTCAATAAATATTTGTTGAGCACCACCTATTCACAAAAAGGGCCACACTAGGGGAAGTCTGTATAATAGGAGATGCTATAATTCATCCAAATATGATGACACCACCATCTAAGAATGTATCAAGGGCTTCCTAAATATCAGGCATTATTCTCAGTGCTGATTGACATCTATCAGTTTCATCCCAGATGGATGAGAGATGCACTATAATTTTATTCAAGAGGGAACTGAGGCACAGAGAGGCCATTTGCTCAAGGTCACATGGTGAGAAAGAGGGAGGCCAGGATTCTAAGCCAGTGGATCAGATTCCATGGCCCATTCTGTTGACAATTACATGATATTCTGTTCCTGTTGTGTCTGAAGGGAGAAGAAACCACAGCCACAAATGGCCGTAGCACTGTTCCCAAGCCTCGGTCATTCTCCAGACACATTCCTCATCAGACTACTAGTTACTCCATTTTTCCCTTTACAGCCCCATTCATATCTTGACTTACAGAAATGTAGTTTAAGAGCAATTTTATGTCACTACCATAAACAGGAAACCAGGGTCACCAGTTGGAAATCAAAGATGCACATAAATACAAAACAAAGGTGCCATCAACACAATTACACAAGCTATACATGCAACATAGTGCAAAGTTAACTGAGAAGCCCCCCTCCCCGGGGAACCAGTTTGCAGAACACTGAACTGATGTACCAAGTACATCAGAACAGGTGCCAGACCGGAGCAGAACCAGGCTGGGGAGACCTGGGGTGGGGGGGGGGCAGTTTCCAAAGACAGCAGATCATCAACACGCTGGTTAAGAAAAGGGGTCAGTGCCCAGACACCTTTCCAAAAGGACTTGCAAAGCTCTGCTGAAGGTCTTCACTGGGAAAAGAAAAAGTGCGACTGCCTTGCCCACGTGCTAGGAGAATGATCCTGTGTTCAGAGAAGGGAGCAGAAAAACAAAAGCAACCAATGTATAGAAATAAGGTGCATTTTCCTGAAGCTAAACGTGGCGTTTGTTCAGGTCGCCCTTCCAACCATCTATCTTCCTTGCTCCGTGTACCCGTGTGCATCCGAAGGTGATACACTTCTGGGCCTGTAGATGGTTAACAACCAGTTCCCCAAGGAGAAAAGCTTGGTTGATGGTGTTAGCCACCCATTTCCATGGTGTGACTCCTCCCACGATCGCGGGTTTTCAGCTGCCAATGTCGCTTGCACATGGAGTAGGGATGAGATGCACAAAGGTGTCATTATATCACATTTTCACCAAATGGATGCAGGGGATGTCAACAACCTCAGGAGCACAGATTACAGTAAAATGCAGCAGAAGTCCTGAAATTTAACGATCAGCTCTCGCGAGCCAGCACAAACCGGCTTAGGGACGCCCTGGCTCACATGGGTCCCTACGCACATCTGTGTGCGTGCTATGTACTCGGGAATCAGTCTGCCCATCTCTCATCCTCTTCCCCCCTCCTGACTTACACAGTTACCAGTTGAAAACACATCTCGCCCTCCTCTCTCTCTCTCTCTCTCTCTCTCTCGTGTGTACACCCACGTACACACACACACACTCACACCCCTTGTCCTAGCCCTGCTCCTTGTGAAAGGGCAGAAGGATCTGCTATGATCTGGCCCTCGTCCACTCTGCTCCATGCACCCACTCTCCCCACAGTGCCACCAACATCCCTGTTTGCCCCTCAGGCCAAGAGCCGGCTGCACTCCCACGCACCCCAGAATCTAAACCTGATCCCCTCAGCCCCAGTGCTCTGGGCGCCTCCTGGCCCCAGCAGGAGCAACAGCCTCATCTTTAAATCCAATCACACACCTTCCTGTCTAGACAAGGCCCCGGGCTGCCAGGGCCCCTTCGTGAGTGAATTCCCAGCCCTCCATACCCTGGCACCACAGCCCCAGCTTCCAGAAGAGCCGCAGAACAGACTGTGCACAGCCCAGGGGTGTGAGCGTGCGTGAGTACAGCGTGGCCTGGCGCCCGCCACGCCAAGAGTCATCCATCATCCTTTGCTGAAAAGTGGGAAAACAAACAACAAAAACCCCGCCCGGCCTCATTGAATGTGAAACAAACACAAAAGCCGCAGGAGAAAGCCTTTCCTCTTCCTGCTTCCCTTTCCCGGCTGAAAACACGAAGGGGCCAAGATAAGGGGCAGTGTGGGGCCCTCTGGGCGGTTTCAAAGGACTGGCACCCACCGCCCAGGCCACCTCCCTCTGCTAGAGCCCTGGGGGGAGCAGGAGGCGGCAGAGGCTCCGTGCCAGGCAACTTGGACGAGGTTTAAGGCTCACGCACAGAAGGGAGGAAGCGCAGCCTGTCAGAGGCGTGATAAAGTGTGTCCTTATCGGGCGCTTTCCTTTCAACTGCCTCCAAGTGAGTGCCGGGGCTGGACCCTGTCAAGGCCGAGCGTGTTCCTTTCATGTTGCCTTGTGTCCCCTGGTGAGCGATGTCTCCACGTGCCTGCAGAACTGGAGCTGGAATCTCAAGCAGGGAGTGATAATATGCCTCCCAGCCGGGGCTCTGGTTAACCATGTGCCCTTTGCAAAGCCACCCAAACCGTGTGGGTCCTCGGTGATCAGGAAACCAGAAAAGGAGATTCCAAAGAAGCAGAACCCTCTGGGGGCTTGAGAACTGGTCGACGAAGGTCAAATCCGCTCGCAGGCTGTTGACCTTGGGCAGGTCACCTGGACCCTCCAAAAGTGCTTTTGCACGTGTATAGAAGGGAAAGAGCACCCCGCTGTTTTCCGAGTTCCCGGGATTAACTGAGTTGAAGTGTGTGAATCAGCTCCCACAGCCAGTGCCACCACACAGCACGTGCTCGTGGCCGTGTCCTTCACCTTCACTGCTGTAGTTCTTACTATTTCTCCTGCGGCCGCTGTGGGCCTGGAGAGATGGCAGGTGACATCAGGTCACATCTGGGTGGGGGAGAGTGCAGGTGGACATGGTGCGTCTGCTGTCCTCTTGGGCGAGCACACTTCTCATTACTTGGGCATCTCTCCACCCCAAGTAGGGGTCTCATTCACCGGGGCCTTGGGTGCAGCCAGCACCTCCATCTGAAGGTCTGTCAGGGCAGTGGCAACCTGGCTGATGCCACAGTAGGGGAAGATGGGACCAATTCCCTGAGGAGTAGGGGTACGCTGAGAGAAGGGGACAGGGTCAGGGGAGGGGGGCAACTGAGCCCACACACGATTCTCTCATCTGTGTGACTTCGGCACCAGGTCCTGAGTACACACTGCCCACTGCTACGCGCACAAGACACTAAGAAAACAGCCAGCCCAGAACCAGGTGCCCAGGATTGTCCACCTTCTCCCGTCTCAGATCCCAGACTCATCAGCACTGCAGGACTCCAGCGACACCTCCAAGTGCCCGTGTGTACAAAAGGGATAACGGATAATACATGCCCACCTCATGAGCTGCGGTGAGGATTAGATGACAGAATACACCAACAGTGCTTAGAACAGTGCCTAACACACACTGGGTGCTCGGGACACGTCGGCAGTCACTCCCACCATTCCCATCGTCACCCACTTCAAAGCTCCTCCAGGCCATCTCAATGTCACCATTGGTTTGCTTGTCAGTCTTCCCAGGAATATGGACACAGAAGAAAGACAAGTCCCCGGTGCCCTGCGCCTCTCCCATGCCAAGCTATGTGCCAGCCACTGTGTTTCACACATAAGCTCAGAGAGGGTAAGCAACCTGTCTGAGGTGCCCAGCTCAACAGGGTACAACTGTGAATCAAAAGCAAGTCCCAAGCTGGTGGCTTTTCTGCTACACCTGCTCCTATGTCTTCTTTGTTAAAATGTTCCTGTGTTTCCTCAGTGTTACTGATACACACACACTTTACCTGGAGAAGTTTGTGGCTCCTCCCCCCAGCTTCATTTAATGCATCAAGGTCCTTTTCCTCTGCTGTTTTCAGATTTTTTGTTTATAGAGTCACAAGCTCCCCAGTGAAAGAGCTGAATCCAATCCAGCTGCATCTTGAGTCCTGAGGCTACGGAGCTGTGAGGTTGGGGGCTGGAACTGGGTTACCACCGAGGAGGACCCACCAAGAACTTCACAGCGAGGCAGAGGTGACATGGAAGTGACAGGCTGAGAGGCCACAGTTTGCCAGGAGGATCTTTTTGACACACAGGGAAAAGAAGTTTGTCATGAGAAGGAAGAGCTCACTCCCACTCCTTAAGGATTATCAAGGCCTGGATCCCAATGCTGGGCTCAAAACTCTGAAGTCCTTTTTTAACTGAGAAAAATGGGTACCAGGATGACAGCCACATACCTGAATGGGACCGCAGACTGGCGTGCCCACCTCCTGCAAGTCATCCACACTTGGAAACAAGGCCAACACAGCCCCCAAATGGACACACAACACTGGACAGGCATTGTGCTATTAACAAGGATGTCCAGATGGGTCAAAAAATACCCAGTCCAATTCTATGGGGCCAGAATCCCAGTGGACCCAAAGCCTCCTTCCTAAGGGGACTGAAAGTGACCACAGATCCACCTCAAAGAGGACACGGTGTCTCCATGATTTAAAAGGCAGGGGTAGGGAGGTGTAGGCAAATTCCATCTTAAATGCCCAAGCTGAAGCTTGCGGCTGTGTAAGTCCATACACGTCATCCCTCTCCTACTTGGCGGTCTGTCTCATCCAGTTCTTAACTGGGATTTCCTCTGCTGACCGGTACGACGCAGATAGATTCCAAAGCACTCGCTTTACTAGTAAGCACGGACTTTGGAGGGACTAAAGGAAACTGACTCGCTGCTTCTTATACATTCGTGGAGTTTATCCCGTTTCCTTCTGTGTTTGAAGCCAACAATAAAGGCTCCCCGGCCACGAGAGAGCACACTGCAACCGCGCTGGCCTGTCACCTAAAGAGGAATTTAATTCAGGCCTCAATTATCTCTCCCTGGTGCCTGTGAAGAATCTGCAGATCAGAACGTGTTCCCGTTCCTTTCCAAAGGCGGGCGATGTTGTGAGAAGGCCAGCCTCACAGCTGGGCGTGTCTTTCCATATTGAACACAGGCCTCTGTGCGAACATTCAGGCAGTAAACTCACTTAAGCTCTGGGTTCGTTTTTCTAAGCACTTCCCAAAGGAGGTCTTATCCCCCTACCGAGGGGACACCAAGGAGCTTCCTGGTGTTGAGGATGGTGGGGAGGCCAGGCCTGGTCTAAAGGAAGGGCCACCACCTAGCTGCCCATACCTACTACGCAGGACACAGGTTCAGTGTAACCAAATCCTCTGATTACTGAAAACCCAACTTTGTATGAGAATCTCCTTATTGTAAATGTGGGTCATCAGTGTCAACCATTGTTTAAAGCCCTGACAAATCTAAATCCATCTGTGGACAGACTCAGGCCCCGAGCCCTCACACTATTCTCTTGCCTCTGCACATTACCAGGAAGTTCCTGCAGCCTGGGCTATTTGTTCTTCTTCACATCCTACAAATCCTCTCACACTCAAACCTCACCTCCTCCAGGAAGCCACCCAGGATATGCTGAACTTTGCTCCCCCCCCCCCATTATATACTTCTCTATCTACTAAGGCTCTTATCTCTATAACAAATCAGAATGGCTAACATTTATCTAATGCCAAGATGCTGCTTAATGCCTTAGGGTCATCTCTTTTTTGAGTACTATCCCATTTTACAGGCACAGAGAGTTTAAGTGATTAGCCCAGTGTCACACAGCAAGTAAATGACAGAATCAGGATTTGAACCAAGGCTGTCTGGCTTCAATCCTCTGCCATGAACCCCTCTGTTCAACTGTGGCCCTTGTGACCTCCACCAATCCCTTATGTGTCTCTCCCAGCAGACCAAGTGCCCCATGAAGACAGGCACTGATCTCATGTCTCCCTCTATCCAGGGTGCACAGCTGACACTGGTAAATACTTGGTGACTAAATGAATGATGATGCTCAACCTGACCTTCTAGAAGGCCCCAGCAAGGTTAGAATCTACTCTGTTCTCCACAGCTCAGCTGGGTTTTGCAGATGGATCCAAGAAATGGTAAAATGTCACTCCCACCCTGGCCCTGAGAGGGGACAGGGGCTGGCCACACGTGAGGACTCATCCCACGTCCCCAACAAGTCACAGCTTCCCAAAGTCCAACTAACGCACTTTCCGAGGCCGGCATCTGCCCAAGGAGAGGTTGGCAACACTCCTGTCCTGTAACTTCAACAACCAGGTCCGAGGCCAATCCTTCTGCTTCCAGGCAAGAAAAATAACACATCCACCAAAAAAATAAAGGTGAGAAGAAAAAGCAAGTGAGAACAAAGGCACACAAGTGTGTAAGAAAGAGCAAGAACACACCCGAGAGAGGATTTGCTCTAGAGACACACTTACAGGGTTGCTCTGCGATCCTAATATCATCCCATTTTTGTACAACACTTTCCTGTGTTTTTTCTCCTCAACATTACTTGGTTGCAACTCCTGGCCAACCCCTAAACCACCTTTGTTCAATCCCAGCACAGGAGCCAATGTTTGGATGGATGGTCCGGCCTGCCGCACTTGGCCTCGTGATGAACACCAAGCGAGTCTCTGCAGCTCCTGTCTGCCACCCCAGCAGATCTGGCCCCTCCTTTGCTCACAGAGGGAGGAAGGACAGCCGGCCAAATGGGCAGAATGGCCAGGGAGGGGGCGACTCGGAAAAGGAAGAAGATGGGGTGAGCTCTAGGAGACACGCTTTGGACACAATAAACAAGCCTGCTGCCTTGTTCAGCACAGACCCAGGACCCCCGATCCCAGCACAGCCCTAAAAGCATTAGTTCAAAGTTAAAGTTAGACACACGCAAAGCTAAAGCCCCAAGGGGAACTCAGGGCTTAAAAACAATACTCTCTTTGACTGAAAAACCACAAGGGAACACCCACAGCATACTTCTTGATTAAAAAAGGAAAGTGAAAAATAAGGGTTTTTTTTTTCTTCTTCTTAATCATCATAAAACTAACTTGTGCCTATTCCATCAAGTCACGACTTCTGTTCGCCTCCGGCAAGCCCAAGTCATGTTGGCCACAGACATGAGGGGCAGAGGAAGCTTGGGCACGTCCTAGTAAACTGAACGGGTCCTTCTGAATCGTTGTCACTTCCTTCCTCAGCTTCCTCTGGCACAGAAAAGCCACCGCAGAGCCGCCTGTGTCAGCACGTCCATCATCCGGATTCCCAGGGCTTCGTCCATCTCAGAGGCCAAGGCCAGTGGGGGCCCAGTGATACCTCCAAGAAACAGCCATGCCACACCTTCGATGGCTCGTGCCAACTGTGACTAAGTGCCTACTACACATCAGGCCCCGGGCTTGGGATGGGACTGGAGAGAAGATGGAGGAATGATGAATGGACAGGTGCATAGATGGTAGGGAGGGAAGAGAGGACTTAACCAGGCTATGGGGGGGAAATGATAATAATCCGAGTAGAAGAACAGAGGATGGCAGAGAAACAGTGTCTATTTTGATAAAAAGAATCTGAGGAAGTTTCTTGAAGGAGGTGATAATTGAGCTGAGACCTAAATAAAGTACAGGAAGGAGCTGGGAGTTGTGAATAGCACATGCAAAGGCCCTGAGGCAGGAACCCACTCGGAGCATTGGAGGAATGGTACAGAGGCCGGGAGGGTGGGAGTGGAGTAAGTGAAGAAGAGAGAAAGAGGGGACCAGACGACTCGGGGTTTATCTGTACTGAGTGAAGGGAGACACAGGAGGTTCAGAGTAGGGGAGGGGTGTGGACCGAGTTACATTTTGAATGGATCTTCTGGTAGCTGTGCAGGGTACAGACTGGAGGAGAGGGAAAAGTGGAGACTAGAGATCAATTAGGAGATAAAGGAGGATGACAGCTGGGCGTCAGGTGGCAGAGGGGAGGAGGTAAGAAATAGTTGAGCCCCTGGCCACCAAAGTACCAGCACCTACCCACCCCCCTGCACCTGAGCACAGATAAACAGACCTGTGACAGATGCCAGCATGTAAAGAGGATGCATGTAAAAGTTCACAAGGCAAAGAGAGGTGGACGAAGAAGGAGAAAGATTAGAAACCTGACATGGCCGCATTAGAAACATTAGAAACACTTCCTACCTGCATAAGCCTTATCTTAGGCCAGTCACGTTTCTCTGGGGCTCTGTATCCTCCTTTGTCAGATAAGAGGACCGAATTCATAACATTATGATGGGCAAGGCAGTGTTGACAGAATGCCTAGCCTATTGTACATACCCAGTAAATAATACATTCCCAAGCTCCGCTTTCAATCATCGGAGTTGTGGTTTTGTCAATTCGGTCACTGTGCAATCTTTGTAATTCACATCATTTTCTAAGTCTCTTTGGTCACTTGCAAACTGCTGAGACTGAATGAGACAATTTTAGCTTACTAAGAGGGCTGGCACATAGGCTTCCCTCGGTGAAATGGTCACCAAAGCCCTCAGTAAAATGATAGCTGGAGCCCTCAGTAAAATGACATATGAATCAGATATGCTGATCATTCAAGTAGATGATTTCTAAGTCTCCTTCAAGCTCAATAATCTCCAAACTCAAAAAGAAAGAACTAGAAAAAGTCAGCTTTGAGTCCCTAAATGAATCAACCTTGGAGCTGCAAGTTAAGGCAAGCCACATTGAAGAGAAGTTGAAATTCCTACCTCAAAGTAAACAAAACTAAACATAGCGACCTCTCCTCAGGTGATACCTATTATTCTGAGTCACAGACTCAAGTAAGGTCAGAGGTGGGAGAGAGCTGATGGAGCGCGGCCCACTCACTCTGAGGCTGAGGCTCCTACAGCTCAGAGAGAAGTGTGTGGGCTGAGGTTGCGCACAGAGGCAAGGCGGAGGAGGAAGCTAGCGATGCTCCCCACACCCACCCCCCAGGCAGTCTGGCTGCTTAGAGGGTGGGAAGGAAAAAGCAGCAAAAACCCCCATCCAGAAAAAAGAAAATCATGGCTAGCAATGTCTTTTGCCTACCAGAATCATCCTTTTTGCTATCAAGAGTTAAAGCCAAACTCCTTAAGGAGCAAAGCAGGTAACGCAGATGAGTTGGGCTGTCAGTGCAAAGAATGAGAGAGACTGTTCCTAACCTAAAACTCTTCAAACAAAGTTGTTTTCTCTCTCTCTCTGAAATAACTACCACCAAAGCCACTGCTAGCTTGTCAGGCACTTTTGTGCAGGTTAGCAAAAGGCGTCCCTTCCTCTGTATCTTTTAGCAGGTATGTGTTAGACACTGTCTTAATAAATATCCAAATGTGAGTGGCACCCTCATTATACACTGTGCCTTTGTGCAGTGCACAGCCTATGCAACTGTACCCAGTGACATGCACAAGAGTTCCCCAGGCCCCTTACGTCTGAACTGATGCCCAAGGTGGACACCAAGCAAGCTTGGGCTTTAGCACTTTCTGCCAAGATAATGACACCACTTACACCCTCACTACACAGAAAATTCTGTTTGCCACTTCTTTAGGAAGTCCTTCTCTAAATAGTATCCTCATCACCTTCTGGTTATCGCCTCACCCCCGTTCCTACCTTATTTTTTTTTATCTTCTTATTGTTTTTGTTTTTTAACCATTTGACAAGTTATAGATGTGTTTATGTTTCCCTCCACCTGATGCCAGCTCCAGGAGAGCAGGGGGGTTTGTCTGTTCTGTTCACTACTGTATCTCCCTCTCTAGTCAATAAGCTTTTGTCAGTAAAGGACAAAAATGTAAAGATTTTAGCTGCTGCAGACCATAAAGCCGCTGTCACAAGGATTTACCTCTGCTGTAGTAAAACAAAAACAGCCATAGACAATATATAAATAAATGAGTGTGGGTATGTGCCAATAAAACTTTATTTAAAAAAGCAAGTGGTGGGCCAAATACTTTGATGACTCCTACCCTCGAATAATGTGTCTCAGACTCTAATGTGCACACAAATCATGTGGGGGGTCTTATAAAATGCAGATTCTGGATCAGTAGGTTGCAGTGGGGCATAAGACACTGCAAGCTCTCAGGGCATGTCTGTGCCACAGATCCATGGATCAAATTGAGCAGGGAACACTTGGCACAGTACCTGGCATATGGTAGAAACTCAATTGATATTTATTGAACAAATATAAGAAGAAAATCACTTGTAATTGTCACTCAACACTTCTAATGCTATGTATATTTATTTTTTTATTTTTTTGAGACAGAGTCTCATTTTATCACCCTTGGTAGAGTACCATGCTGCCTTAGCTCACAGCAACCTCAAACTCTTGGGATTAAGTGATTCTCTTACCTCAGCCTCCCAAGTAGCTGGGACTGCAGGCACCTGACACAATGCCCAGCGAGTTTTAGAGACGAGATCTCACTCTAGCTCAGGCTAGTCTTGAACTCCTGAGCTCAAGCTATCCACTCACCTCGGCCTCCGAAAGTGCTAGGATTATAGACGTGAGCCACCGCACCCAGCCCTTTATTGCTATATTTTAAACACAGCACCATTCTTTTGTGGACACTATCTATTACTCATATTTAATTTCTCTATCATTTTTCTGATGGATAGAGGATGGAGAGATAGATGAATGACAAAGCAAGTGAAAGCTGACGCTTCCTTTAATGTCACTAAGCCCAGGGCCAGAAAAACACAAGGTTCAATAAATACCCACCCGATGCAGGTTCCGAAAATTGTAGTCATTAGAATAACATTTACATTTTATAACAAACGTCCAATAGGGAGGTGGGATTCACTTAGCAGAAATCTAAGTTTCTGTTGGGTTAAATAAATGATGCCAAGAAAATCAATTCAGCATCATTTCCTCTTTGGAGAAATCAAAGTGCAATGTCTTTTTAAGTTCAACAGTTAATAACTGCCTTGATCATATTCTGGGAATTTTATTTTTTTTTATTTTTTTTTTTTTTATTATTTTATTTTATTTTGTTGTTGTTGCAGTTTGGCCGGGGCTGGGTTCGAACCCACCACCCTTGGTATATGGGGCCGGCACCCAACTCATTGAGCCACTGGCGCCGCCCATATTCTGGGAATTTTAAACATATTGAGTGTTCTGCCAAGCACTTCATAAATCATAACACCGATAATGGTGGCAACAAGGACAATGAATACAACCCCAAGAATGAGCCCGGACTATATCTGAAAGGATGTCCAAGAAAGTGGTGGCACTGGGGCCTCAGATAAACTGCTGGGTACAAGGAGAGATGTTGCCCTATACACAGATTGCGCCTTTTGAATTCTGCAACAGGTGAATGCATTTCCTCCCCTGAAATTTATCTATGAAAAGAAACCCAGAGCAGTCTGCACTTAGTACGGCACTAAATAGCATTTTAAATATTGTCTTTTTTTTTTTTTTTTTTTTGTGGAGACAGAGTCTCACTCTAT
>CAUYON010106189.1:0-13995 GCA_963573935.1 Arctocebus calabarensis | reverse complement strand
TCTAGATCAGCCTGAGCAAGAATAAGACCCCATTTCTACTAAAAATGGAAAAACTAGCTGGGCATTATGGCAGGCACCTGTAGTCCCAGCTACTTGGGAGGCTGAGGCAGGAGGATCACTTGAGCCCAAGATTGAGGTTGCTGTGAGCTGTGATGACAGGGCACTCTACCTAGAGTGACAGAGTGAGACTCCATCTCAAAAACAAACAACAAAAAAATTCCCTTCTAAATATAATGCATGAAGTAAAAAGAAGTAGAGAGTGAAGTTTTAAAAAATAATGTGAGTAACAAAGACAAACACTGAAATGTCAATGTAGTTACCTGAGACAAGGAATTAATGAGTTTAAAAAAATTGGGTGGTGCCTGTGGCTCATCGAGTAGGGCACTAGCCCCATATACTGAAGGTTTCAAAGCCGGCCTCAGCTGAACTGCAAAAACAGAAAAATAGCTGGGTGCTGTGGTGGGCACCTGTAGTCCCAGCTAGTCGGGAGGCTGAAGCAAGAGAATCACCTAAGCCCTGGAATTGGAGGTTGCTGTCAGCTGTGTAATGCCTTGGCACTCAACCAGGGGTGATAAAGTGAGACTGTCTATCTACAAAATAAAAAAAGTCAAAAAATTGAAATTCTAAAGAAGAATTAAATATGTTTTACCCAAGCATATTTGTTAAGCCTATGTGTTAAGTATATCTTAACTGAGGAAATGGAATCATTGACATAGAAGAAATTTAAAGACTCACAAAAGTTTTTTTTTAGCTCTTACAGAAAAAAATAAGGAGATAAGCCTATGTACTACATGGTTAATAATAGAGAGGACTAAAATAGAGATCCAATGTAGAAGTAAGTAACGTTTATAAAAAAGAACTCAGATTAACTCATTCAAAGGAAAGATAATCAAAGATATACCTGAAGAAAACTTTCTAGAACTGGGGGGGAGAGGCAGAGCAAGATGGTAGAACTGAAGGATCTTTCAGCTGAGCTCTCCTAGTATGACTGGGGAAAGAAAGAGAGCCAAGAATAGCTAGTACAAAGACCTTACTTGGAGTAGTGGTCCACTGGGATGTAGGTGGTGATATACTGGATACAGTGCATGATCCAGAGTGGTGGACATGCCAGGGGCCGGTAATAAACAACAGAAATCTGTTTTCTTACAGTTTGGGGGGCTGGGAAGTCTACAATCTAGGCAAGGTTTTGTGAACTGGGGGAAATGTCCAGCCCCTCCACCGAAGTCTAGGGACAGGAGGAAGCCTTTCCACAGTTTTTGATTCTCAGGGGAAGCTATGTGTTGAGTGGAAAGCTTGGAGGAGTAGGCTGACTTGAACAGTATATGGCAGACAGATCTGAATGCTTGTTGGAGTGGATTTGCCATCAGTTTGGTGGCAGGTGAGGCAGCCATACTGGGACGGTCTCTCCAGGGGGCCGCCATTGTGGGAGGGTCATAAGAAGGTCATGAGGGTGGGCCTCTTACTGGAGGCCTAAGGAGCTGTTGTCTTAATTCCTCTGACTGGGATCAGAAATCCACTCCTGGGACGAGCTCAGGGACTCCCATACCCCATGGGAACTGATGTCAGGGGACACTGTGAGACCTACCTCTGAAGGATTCCGGAGAGCTTCGAGATCCCAACTCAGCAGGGTCTGAATGTTGAGGAAACAATCAGGCAATCACCAAAGGCAACTAAGTTGGGAAACAGGACTATGCCTGGGAACTAGAGACAGGTTACCATCTGTATTCTCTGTCCCCCCTCCTGGTGTCCTAGTAGTATATTGCAACATATATTTAGAGTTTTTTGTTTTATTTTGATGTGTTTTGTTTTTTGCTAATTTGTTTGTTGGTTCTGTTCTTAACTTCCATTTAACTTTCTTCAAGAGCATGGGCTCCTGTGGGTTTTGGTTACAGTATCTTAGCCTCATTTATTCTCTCTCACCCTTTCACTCCTCTATATTCTCTCTTTGGATAGTGTCTCTTCTACTTTTTTCATCTCTCCCACATAAACTGCTTGTGTAACAGCTAACATAACCCATTCTCCCCCTCTTTCTTCTTTCTTTCTATCTTCCTCTTTCCTCTCTCTCCTTTATTTGATTCAATGGTATTTTTAACTTCATTTATTCTTATTTTATTATCATTATTATTTTCTTTTTTTTTTTTTTTTACTGAGATCTGGAATTTCAGCCAAATTTATATTACCCTTTATAGCAGATTAACAGCAACACTGATGACTGCTGAATTAAATCTTTAAGAGCTTCAGGGAATTCTGTAGGTCAGTTACTATTTTGGTAGCTCAGTGGCTTTCAGGCCAATATATAATAGTATTTCACTACAAATCTGCTTTATAGTCAAAACTTCTGACTTCATCAACCATGTATGAGAGTCTCTCTTCAAGCAGAGACATATTCTTGATAAGTAATTTTTACTCTCCTGTTATTAAAATTTATCTGAAATGCCACACTAGAACTGACCATCTCTCCTTTTTAATGGGTCAAAGTTTCAAATTAACTGATAGCTTTCCATTACATTGCACCCTTCTGATCACATTTCACAAATTTATTGAGTATGCACTCTGTGACAAAAGTACAGCTGAATTTTAGCCTAAAAATTCTGATCACACAAAGTGACTTTCATTTCTCTGACCCTCCTCTAAAAATCACTGCTAAGAGTTAAGCATCTGCCAGCTGTCTGGGGTGATCTGCAGTACTGCCTAGAATTACTTTGTCCAACTTGTCAAGCTGAACTGTAATTGTTGATATCATAGGACAACCTGACTAAGCTGGGGGATTGTACTTGGAAAACCCAGAGGAAGCAATAAAGCGGACAGAAGTGGCATCTTAGAACTAGGAGGGGTTTTCTAGAGCACATGTTATTATCATGGTTAAAAACACACAGCAGCAAATGAGGTAAGTGACATGCCAGGGGCCCTGTAGCTTAGTGGCTGCCTTTGTCCTTTTGAGCTGTTATGACAAAATACCTTAGATCAGGTCATTAATAAGCAACAGAAATCTGTTTCTTACACTTCTAGGGGCTGGGAAGTCCGCAATCAAGGCACTGGAAGGTTGGACGTGTTGCCAGGGCTTGGTGTGCCTCAAAGGTGGCACCTTCTTGCTAAGCCATCACATGGCAGAAAGGGCAGACAACAAAAGGGCGTAAAGACTCCCTCAAGCCCTTTTATAAGGGCACTAATCCCATGTGAGAGGGCAGAACCCTCATGACCTCATCACTCTCTAAGGCCCCACCTCCTAATCATATTACATTGAGGATTCATCCTATTACATTGAGGATTAATTTTTAACATGGCACAAACATTAAAACCATATCACTGGTTATGAGGTTGATTCTCGGATCCCTCCCTGGCTCAGCCACTTATTAACATGAGCAGTAACTAGCAAGTATTGAACTTCTTTGTGCTTCAGTTTCCCATTCCCAGTATGAGTCTAATAAGGAACATGTATTTCGTAAGATTACATGCAGATTAAATGAGTTCGTATTTCTCAAGTATTTAGTCTAGGTGCAGTGGCTCACACCTGTAATCCAAGGCAGGTGGATCCCTGAACTTAGGAGGTCGAGACTAGCCTGGGGAAGAGTGAGATCCCATCTCTACTAAAAATAGAAAAACTAGCCAGGCACTGTGGTGGCTACTTGGGAAGCTGAAGCAAGAGGATTTTTCAAACCCAGGAATTTGAAGTTGCTACGAGCTGTGATGACCCCGTGGCACTTTACCCAGGGTGACACAGTCTCTCTCTTTCTCTCTCTTTGTCTGTCTGTCTCTCTCCACACACACAAATATGTATATATAATGCATACATCCATATATACTTGTATATACACATACATACATGTATACATACACATATCTGAAGTATTTAGAACCATGCCTGATGTATGATAAGTATTATCATTATTATTATTTAATTAGTTAAGCCAGTGAATAAGTCCAGGCTAGAAACAAGGCCTAAGGAGTTTCTGGTATTCTATCACTACAATTTCAGAATGAAACATAAGTCAGATTCATAGCCCAGAAGTCAGATTCACAGCCCAGAAATCCCACAGTGCAATTGGTTAGGGGTGTGGGCAGGGGTCATTGTCAGCATAAATGAGAATGAAGGGGAGTATAGGCAGTCTATCCCAGACAAGAGGCAGAGCGAGCACCCAGCTGGGTTGCTACTTGTAATGGTCTGGTCTGGTCATCTTCCCTGCCCTCTCAGCAACAGGCCTTTTGACCAATGGGACATTGTAGGAGGTGGACACTGCCAGATCTTGCACCAACTGAGAAGAAAAAGGGCTAGAGAAAAGTGAAGCTGCCAAGGATGTTACTGACATACTTAGAACGTGTGTGGTGGGGTGCTATGTAAAATCTGGCTGGAAAGTTTGGAATATATTAAATGAAAATAAAAGAGGATGCTTGTTTCTGGAACTTCTCAGAGATTCTTTTTTTTTTGAGACAGAGCCTCAAGCTGTCACCCTGGGTAGAGTGCTGTGGCATCACAGCTCACAGCAACCTCCAGTTCCTGGGCTCAAGTGAGTCTCTTGCCTCTACCTCCCAAGTAGCTGGGACTACAGGCATCCGCCACAATGCCTGGCCAATTTTTGGTTGCAGCCGTCATTGTTGTTTGGCGGGCCTAGGGTTGGATTCGAACCTGCCAGCTCAGGTGTACATGGCTGGCGCCTTAACCCATTGAGCCACAGGCGCTGAGCCACTTCTTAGAGACTCTTAAAGGTTACCAATGTACATGGCATATCTGAAATAGAGTGGCATAGTAAACAATTTCCTAAACATATTTTATCATGTTGCTTTGTAAAAAATGAAGTGTCTTATAATACAAAGATATATTCTGGGTTTGGTGTGGTTGTTCACATTTGTATGCCTAGGGCTTTGAAAGGCCAAGGTGGGTAGATTGTTGGAGGTCCCACCAGCCTGAAAAAGAGGGAGACCCCGTTTCTACTAAAAATAGAAAAATTAGCCAGTCATTGCGGCTGGCACCTGTAGTCTCAGCTTCTCAGGAGGCTGAGGCAAGGCGATCACTTTAACCCAAGAGTTTGAGGTTACTGTGAGCTGTAATCGCACTACAACGCTCTACCCAGGGAGACAAAAGGAGATTTTTGTCTCAAAACAAACAAACAAAAAAAAACCGGAACTACTACCATAATCAAAACATCCTTATAAATATAAAGATTGATTTTCGAATCTGTTAAATTCTATTAAAACATGATGGATAAAAATGTAGATTAATTGCTACAACTAAATGATAAAGCTTAGTGTAAAATTATTTATTTATAAGGAGAGTCTTAAAATAAAAGTCATGCTGTGAAGTATTTTCTTGTTATCTGCTATGCTTTAACAAGCTATATGAACTTCTCATGCCAAACCACCAAAACTAATCAAATGCCAACTTTCCAAACTTGTACATGTTTCAATTACCTGTGCCAGGTACAGTACATGAGTGCTAACTAATGTACCTTTTAGAAATAAAAATCTGCGTCTGACTGATGCTCTATTAGTGTATTTGAGAAATTTTGATCTACACAATTCTGTTTTCAAGTATGATTCATTTACAGCATGTCTAGTTGACATGGGACTGAAGAAGAAATGATTTTACTGAGGGGAAAATGAGTTATAAGGTTGCAACTTCCTGTGAAATTGTATTTTTAATATAGCTTTCTCCTTAGTTTACTTTTTTATTATTTTCTAAAGAATCTACTCCATTTTCATAGGCAATTAATATTATGGTATTTATACATTTTCAGTTACCTATTCTTTTACACTAGCATTTTCAATTCAGAAATTACTTGTAATAATTTTAAAGAGCATAATGTTGGGATATGAGGAAGTAAGATTTTGCTGCTTGTTGATGGTTAGATATATAAAATGTTACACGTTTTATGAAGGACAATTTGACAAAAATATATGAAAATCAAAAACCATCACACACAAATCCATTCACTTTTGGCCCAGTAATAGCTAGCTTTAGGAAAATAGTTAAAAGTCTAATGCCAAGAGACAGGTTAAATAAATTATCAAATGTTTGGACATGTGTTATTTAGACATTGCAGGGTAGAGTATTACATAGTTATTTAAATAATTATGTAAATCATATCTATTTGCATGGAAAGATGCTGAAACCTTCAGGATTATTTATTAAGTAACAAAAATAAGATTAGTTTATGTAAACACATGATCCCACCAGCAGGAACACCATCAAAAGAGTAATAGTGATTTTCTAAGGTTGGCTAACCTTTGCTTTGCCTGCTTTTACAGTTTTTCCACAATGAATTTGCATTATTTATGTGAATAAAGATTTTTTGAAGGAAAAAGAAACATTTTATAAAATTGCACTTTGATAGCCCTTTAAAATCTCTGAAGATGTATGTTTTTGATCAATAATTAGACACATTTTCTTCTCACGATAGGTGGGCTTTTTGTTTACACCAGTGTGTGTGGTTTATAGAAAATGATGAAATTAGAAAAAGATTCATCTGTGTTGTAGTACGCATCCATATTTCATTAATTTCTGTTGCCAAGTAATATTCCATTGTATCATGAAACCACACTTTATGTATTTGTCACTTGTTGGACATTGGGTTGGTCCAATATTTCGGCTATTTTGAATAATGCTGCTATGAACATTCGTGCACAAGTTCTCAGGAGGACGTATGTTTCCATTTCCAGAAGTGGAATTGCTGGGGCATGTGCTAATGGTGTTACTCCCACCTGACTGCTCTGGCTAGGACTTCCAGCATTATATTAAATAGAAGTGGTGACAGTAGAAATCTTGTTTTGTTCCATTTCTTAAGGGGTGTGCTTCCATATGATGTTGGCTATGGGTTTGTCATATACGTCTTCCATCATTTTGAGATATCTTCCTTCTATGCCCACTTTGTTGAGGGATTTTATCATGACAGCATTTTGTTGAATGCTTTTTCTGCTTCTATTGAGATCATCATATACTATGATTTGTTTTGCTTCTGTGTATGCGGTGAATCACATTTATTGATATACACGTCTTGTATTTCCCACTTGGTCATACTGGATGACTTTTTCCTGTGATGTTGGATTTGGTTTGCTAGTATTTGAGAATTTCTGTATCTATATTCATGCAATATATTGGTCTGTAGATTTTTTTCTCCTTGTTTGCTTGGGTGCTGTTTCCTGTTTTTGGTACCAAGATGATAGATACCGGATTCATGGAAGGGTTTGGGAAGATTCCCTCCTTCTCAGTGTTACGTACTAATTTCTGCATTATGGGAACCAGTTCTTCCTCGAAGGTCTAATAGAAGTTGGCTATGACTTCATCGAGTCTGGGACTCCTTTTGTTGAAAGACTTTTTATTACTTCTATGATCTTGCTCCTCAATATAGTCATTATTGGTCTATTTAGGAATTCTATTTCTTCTTGTCTGGGTCTTGGGAGGTTGTATATGTCCTCTCAATTTCTTCTTTGACCCATTGGTCATGCAGGAAGACATTGCTTACTTTCCATCTATTTGTGAATTTTTCTAATTTCTTTCTGTTATTAATATCTACTTTCACATTATTGTGGTAAGAAGAGAAACTTTATATTTATATTATTTCTCTCTTCTTAAATTTGTTATGACTTGTTTTGTGGCCTAATACATGATCTATCCTGAAGAAAGTTCTGTGTGCACTTGAAAAAAAATACATATTCTGCTGCTGTTGGTGGGATGTTTTATATATGCCTGTGTAGTTCAAGTGCAATGTTTTCCTAGTTCAAGTGCAAAGTTAATCTGTCTCAATTAACTATGATATGGTAAAGTGGGGGTCTAAGCCGAGTATTTTTGCATGCAGATACTTATTGTCTCAACGCTGTATGTTGAAAAGACTAACATTTCCCTGTTGTATTATTGGTTCTGTTATATGCCTATTCTTACACAAATATCATTGTTTTGGTTGTTGTGGCATTATAATAATCTTCAAAATCAGGTTAGGCCCTCCAAATTTCTTCTTCCTTTTCAAAATTGTTTTGGCTATACTAGGTCTTTTGTATTTCCATTTATATTATAGTATCATCTTGTCAATTTTGATAGGTACTGTGCAGAATTTATAGATCAATTTTCAGAGAATTGCTGTATTGACAATATTAAGTCTTCCAATCCATGAACATAAAATGTCTCTCCTTTTATTGAATTTCCTTAATTATGTCCACAATGTTTTATAGTTTTCAGTCTACAAATCTTACAATTCTTTTGTTAACATTATTTGAAATATTTTATTTTTAATGTTATTGTGAATGAAGTTGTTTTCTTAAATTCACTGGATAGTTTTGATGCTGGTATATAGAAATACAGTAGAGTTTAGTACATTTATTTTGTATCCTGCTAACTTGCTGACTCATTCATTAGTTCTAATAGATTCTTTGAAACTTTCTGCATGTTAGATCTTGTTATCTGTGAATATAGTCGGTTGGAGTTCTTACTGCAACAAAGTACTCCAAATACTCTTTATTAAGAATATTTGTAACTGTTGGAAAATTTACCTGATATGATTTCGATTATTTGAAATTTATGGAGACCTGCTTTATGACCTTATTTATGGCCTATTCTGAAGAATGCTTTATGTGCACTTGAAAAGGATTTTTTATATAGAAGTCTTTAATCTTTTCATTTGGTATTGGTTATGTATTCCAGTGCAATATGTGCAATATGTTCAAGAAAAGATTGGAAAGCGTTCTTGCTTTATTATGTCCTGAGCAAAAGCATCAGTCTTTTAACTATCTTGTATGATGATAGCTGTGGGTTTTCTTTGATTTTTCCTTTATCAGGTTAAAGACTTTCCCTTCTATTCCTGACTTTTGAATCCTTTTAATCAGCAATGTGTATTGGTTTTTTAAAAAGAAGTTTTCTGTATCTAGTGAGATGACTTTTGCTTTTGTCCTTTTTGTGTTACGCACTCTGTCCTTTGTACATTGCATTAGCCGATTTTTCAGATGTTAAACCCATTTGTGACCCTACTACATCCTGGTGTAAAACCAGCACTGTGTTACTGGATGAGCTGTGCTGATATTTTATTAAGAGTATTTGTAACTGTATTTATGATGGATATTTGTCTGTGGCTTATTTGTTATGTTTTTGTTTGGCTTTGTCATCAAGGTAATCCTGGCCTCAGATATTGAGTGTTAAAATGCTACCCTCTCCTCTGTTTTCTGAAAGAATATGTAAAGCGTTCATATGGCTTCTGTTTTACATATTTGATGGAATCTACAGGGAACCCTCCTGAGCCTGGACTTCTCCCTGTGGGAATCTTCCTAGGTTCAGGGTCATAACTCACTTTAGGACTATTCATTGTTTCCCTCTCGAGTGAATTTAATAATTTGTACATTTCTAATAATTTTTCCATTTTGCATAAAATATCTAGTTTTGGCAAGAAGTTCTTCCCAATATTCCCTAAATTCTTTTTATTTCTGGAGGATCCATAGCAATTTCCCCTTTAAATACCTGATTTCAGAAATTTTTTTCCTGTCACTCTCTATTTTTCCTTCATCCATTTAAGAAAGTCTTATTAATATTATTTATCTTTTCATAGAACCTACTTTCAGCTTCATTCTTTTTTCCTCTATTCCTTTCCTGGTTTCCATGTCATTGATTTCTGCTCTCATCTTTGTTATTTCCTTTCTTCTGTTTGTTTCGAGTTTAGTTTAACCTTTCATTACTAGTTTCTTAACATAGGATCTCATATTATTGATTCAAAATCTTCCTTATTTTCCTATGTTGAGTTTTAAATCTATACATTTTCCTTTAACCACTGCTTTACCTGTATTTCATACATTTTTAGATTGTTTTTGTTGCAATTCAGTCTAAATTATTTTTCATTCTGCTGTTGAGATCTAGTTTTAGTTATTTTGTTGTTGGAAAACATACTTGATATCATTCCAGTTCTTTGAAATGTATTGAGACTTGCTTTATGGCATTATTTATGACCTATTCTGAGGAAAGCTCTACGTGCACTTGGAAAGGATTTTACTCTGTGGTCATGGGGTACAGAGTTCGCTGTGAGTCAATTAGGCTGTTGCACTCATCTGTGTTTTTACTGAGTTTCTGCCCAGTTGTTCTATTCCTTATTGAGAGTTGGATATTAAAATCTTAGATTCTTGTTTTTTAATTATCTGCTTCTTTGTTCAACTTTTGCTTGGTGTGCTTGGATGCTCTGCTGTTAGATGCGTATTTTATTTGGAATCACATTTTGCTGATATACTGGTTCTTTTGTCACTAAATTTTTAGTTGTTGTTCTTAAAATCTTTGTCCATATCTACATAGGCAACTCTAGTGATCTTTTGGTTACTGTTTGCATGCTTATCTTTTTCAACCCTTTTATTTTCAGCTACTTTTAATTTTTGAACCTTAGAGTATATTACATAGGTTACAAGCCTTACTTTTAAATCCACACTGCCTCTTGACTGGTGTGTTTAACTAGTTACATTGAAAGTAATTGGGGCGGCACCTGTGGCTCAAGGGGTAGGGCGCCAGCCCCATATACTGGGGGTGGTAGGTTGAAGCCCAGTACCAGCCAAAAACTGCAAAAAAAAAAAGAAAGTAATTATTGATATGGCAAATTATAAAAAAAAGAAAGTAATTATTGATATGGCAAATTATATTTGCCATTTTATTTGTTTTCTATATGTCTCTTTTTTTCTTAGTTCCTTCTTCACTGTGTTCATTTACATTAAATATTTACTTGCTATACCATTTTAATTCTTTTGTTGATTATTTTTTACTATATTTGAGTTTTTTGCAGCAACTCTTGTTATTACAATATGTATAATCTACTTCAGATAGTTACTCCCTGAATTTCACTAAAACATATATATTTACTCCCATATACTTCACTGCCCATATCTTTGAAGTATTATTCATATCCATATGAATACATGAATGCTTAATATGTAATATATTAAACCGTGTAATCCTGAAATATGTGTATAGTGCTATAATTATTGTGTATACATATTATGTTTTTTGGAAAAAGTTCAGAGGAAAAAATTAAAAAATACATACTGTGTTTTATATTAACTGACATATTGACATTCTGGACACTCATCTTTTGCTCCTGTGGATTCAAGTTTTTCTCTGGTATATTTTTCTTTCTGACTGAAGGGCTTTCTTTCGTATTTTCCTTTTTTTTTTAAGACTTGCTTGCTAGTAAGAAAGTTATCTTTCATTATGTGTAGATATCAGATTTTGTCTTTCTTTGGAGGAACAGTTAGTTTTCTGGTGATGATGGATTATTTTTTCCCCTTCAGCACGGCACTGCCTTCCTGCCTCCGCTGTTTCTGAGGAGAAGCTGGGCCTTTGATCATATTGGTGCTGTGGTCTATGGGAAGAGTTTTTTTCTCTTACTAGTTTCAGGGTTTTCTCTTTGTTGTTCATCATTCAATCATTAATTATTATGTATCTAGGTTGGATCTCTCTGTGTCCATCCTATATGAGCATTCCTATGATACATAGATCTAGTTTTAATTTAAAAAAATAGCATTTGGGGGCGGGTGTGTTGGGTCACACCTATAATCCCAGTACTCTGGGAAGCTGAGACGGGTGGATTGCCTGAGCTCTCAGGTTCAAGACCAGCCTCGGCCACAGAGACAGACAGACCTTGTCTCTAAGAATACCTGGGCCTTGTGGTGGGTGCCTCTAGTCCCAGCTACTCAGGAGGCTGAGACAAGAGAATCGCTTGAGCCCAAGAGTTTGAGGTTGCAGTGAGCTGTGACACCACAGCACTCTACTGAGAGTGGTAAAGTGAGATTCTATCTCAAAAAAAAAAAATCACATTTGGGAAATTCTGATGTGCATTTTCTGCTTGTTTTTTCTCTATTCTCTCCTTTGGGAGCTTCTTTTACTCATATTGTTACTCTTAATTTGTCCCACAGGTCTGCGATCCTCTGTTTGATTTTCTTCAGTCTTAACCCCTTGCTTTTTCTTTCAATTTACTGTTGTTTTCTTCTGCTATTTCAAGTGTGCTTTTAACATTTTCTCAGTTATTGTACATTTCAACTTTATTAATATTCTCTAGTTTTTAATTCATTGTTGTCATATTTTGCTTTAATTGCTTATAGTTTCTTTAATTCTATAAACTACTATTAGCTATTTTAAAATCATACATCTGGGGATAGTCAGAGACAGTTTTATTTGAATGTTTTTTTCCCCCCTCTGAGTATGAAATACACTTTCCTATTTTTGGGGGGGGTTTGGGTATAGTTTATCATTTTTTATTAAAAATTAGACGTTTTAGATAATACATTGTATCAGTTGTGTATTGTGCCTTTTTATTTTATTGTACTGAAAGTTGTTACTTTTGCTATTTGATAACATTGTTGGGCTAAATTGTTTCCCCTCATGGTGTATGTTGCAGTTTGGCTGGGGCCAGGTTCGAACCTGCCACCCTTGGTATATGGGGCCGGCACCCTACTCACTGAGCCACAGGTGCTGCCCCACACTGGTGTATGAATGTTGTTGTTGTTGTTGTTTTCTTTAATTCCTATTTTTATTTTTAAGCCTGACTTTCTAGGGCTTACTCCTATGTCTACTGACTTTCACCTAATGATTGGTGACAAGGCTGTGCTCAAATGTCTTTTGTTGTCTGCCTCATGTACAGGCAGGAAACATGCTCAGTTCAGTCTGTTTTCCGTGTGCCTATCTTTTACTTTCTCTTGGACTCTTCTGTGTCCCCTCTGTTCACGTGTCCAGCCTAAGGTCAGCTGAGAGTATACAGCTAGCGTGCTAGTCGGGTCCTTCTTTGGGGTCACTGTGTGGGCAGCTTATGCAGGAACAGCCCCCAAACTTAGGACAGTGAAGTCAGTGGTCCTTTCTGCTGAGAGACTGTCAAGATCATTGTTTTCACTTATATTGATACAACGCATGGGCACGTCCTGACACTCCAAATTGAAGGCTTCTTTCTGGCCACTGTGGGCAAAGCTGCAGTTTCCCCTGACAGGCCCTGCTCTGCCAGAACATTCCTGCTGACTGAGCTGGGGGTGGGCGAGTAGGAAGGACGCAGACTTCCGAAGGTCCTACCCCAAGTTCACGATCCAGCAAGCATAACCTGTTCTCAGGTTCTATTCACCTCTGGTCAATTTCCATAGTATCAGAATGATTATTTTTTTTCCTCAGCATTATAGGTTTCTTGGGGTGATGGGGGAAATTTGTGACCTCTTTACTCAGTTGTAGCCAGAAGTCAAGTAGTAACCTTAAATATGAGTAAGAAGAGGGCAGGATTTTCTCCTCCTCTAACATGTTAGGGCTTTGGCGAGGGCTAGTATGCCAACCGCAGGAACAATGTTGGTCAGAAATGCAGAGGAGTAATAAAGGAAAAATAATCAAACTGACGGATTCAACACTGCACAGTTCTTTAAAGTGTAAGTGCATTCAAGAAACAAAGAGAGTCTCCTGATGCATAATTCATGGTCCTCTATGTAAATGGCTATGCTAAAGACTTGGAGAGGCCAGGGAGGGTTACTAGCAAATAACAGTGTTCCTGAGCTGTCCCTCTGATGACCAGTTCCTGTCACTAGGGAGAAGACAACATCCCAAATGCCCAACTCTGAAGGATTTATATTCCAGGCACATAAGCCTGTGACCTTGGACTCCTTATTTTGCTTTTCAGTCTGATTCTTTCTGCATCTTTCAAATGGGGATATGAGAATATTAGCAAAGGGGATGTAAGGCTGAGTAAAGTTAATGTTGGTATAATATTTTTAAGACCCTGTAAAAATAGGTCTCAGAGGATGTATTTCAGAGGCTGTGTTATTTAAAGCAGCATACCTGGTTGCTTCTCAGCTTCTAGTAATGTGGGTTTCCTCCAATATCGAAAGTAAATATCTCAAATTCTACCATTGAAGAAATTAATGTTTGTTATCTGTGCATTTGACAAAGACATATATATAACACATATACAGATTTTGTACATGTATGTGTACAAAATACACATACTATATTAGAGTATATTAGATATACTCTAATGTTCACTAATTTGTTTACAGACCATAGCTGTAGTCCTCTCTTTC
>CAUYON010106187.1:0-22119 GCA_963573935.1 Arctocebus calabarensis | reverse complement strand
GAATTTATTTACAGAAAAGAATACAGAAAACACTAAAGGTCCTGGTAGAGGGAGAGAATTCTAGTGGGGAGAGAGAAGCTCTCTCTGTTTCTCTCCCGGTCTTTCCCCATCTCCTCCTTTAGGCCTTTAGTCTCAGGGTATGTCTAGGTGTATGGGTTCCTTGGCCAGGAAACGAATGAAGACAGTCCCTTCCACCAGGGGCAAGGTAAATGAATGTATCAATGAATGGATATAGTCCATTCATGGAATTGAGGCCTAGGAAATTCACAAGAAATTGACCTAGGCATAGGAAATGGGGGTTCCACATTTAGTTCTAAGTGTAAAGTGAAGGAGACACCAAGGCACAAGTGTCTCCACAGTTGTCCAGCCTTTTTGGCTATTGGAGCCTCTGGTGGAGGTTGAAGGTCCCCCTCCTTGCCTGTCATCCAGCCCGCTGGCTCTTCAGCTGGCTGCCGCACCACCGACACTGCCAAGGAGGAGGCGGCACTTCCACCAGCTCCGCTGAGCTGGCTAGGGCGCCAATTGTCCTGCATCAATTCTCCCTCTCCGAGTAGAAACTCCAACTGCTGTTAGGGAAAAGGGGTGAAGACTCGATCTAATTGTTTCCTGCTGAATCGGGCGATAATAGAAGGGGGCAGTTAGGGTTTCTCCAGAGGGAAAGTGATACAGGGGTTCATTTGTTCTTAATCCAGCCCTCTTGTAAATCATCATCCCTTGCTCTGCTGCTGTAGGAATCACTACCGTCTTTTCAGTTCTTTTTCTCGTAGGTTCCTAGGCTAATCATATTGTTGTCTTGTGCTGTTGTTGAACTGTTTGTGTGCTGATTTGTGTTCTCTCCTCAGCAGAATTCTTTGTGCCTTATAATCAAAAACTATGCACTCCACCTGTGTGTCTGACGTGGGTCCTCAAGTATAATACGTAGGTACGCGAAGATTATTTTGGATTTTATGTGATGTCGGTTTGTTTGTAAGATAGAAAGTACATTTAGTTGTTAATTAAATATGCACGATATTGGTTAATTCAATCTCGGGAAGATGAAAAGGCTCTCAGATGACTCACCTTTGGGGACTGTAGAATGAATTGTGACTGTAGACTCTTAAGGGTCTCAATTCTCTTCTTCGAGTCTTAGAACAGTGTGAAAAGTTTAGTTTGTCTTTCAGTTCTCTATAATCGATTAAGTATCTCTTTCAAAATAAATACAGATGTTCAGATATCTACATGTAATATCTGCACTACGCTAGATAGTGGCCATTTTAAAAAAGATTTATGAGATTTCATAAAATGATATTTAAACCGAGTCTCATGGATTTAAATATCCCCTGTTTAGAATAAACGATCTACTTCAGAGAACTTGGTCAGCTGTAGAAGTTTATCTCCAGTTCACAGCCATAGTGATGAAGGGGAATAAATAGTGAAACCTTCTGGTCCCTTACAATATACAAACTAATCATCCTTGCGTAGATGATCAAACAGTGGTACAGTTTCAAAGTCATTATCATCAGTTTTGTTCTCATTATGGTAAATAACAACCTCTAAGAACAAAAAGAGTGTTTGTGCAAGATGATTTGCCCAAAATTATGTTATTGCTCCATTCGGAGAGAGTGAGTTTTCCTTTGTTTCAGCGCAGGCTAGGATCTATTAATATTCATGCGGCTCACCCGTCTTCAGTTCTTTATTTCGGATGGTTGGCTCTGCGGGAGCAACGTCAGAATACAGAGAATTGTCGGCTTAAACATGTACCAAACTGTAGCGTTTCCGTCAGGGAAAACATGGGCACTGACTTAGAGACTTCACTGGTTCTCCTCCCACCCCCACACACCCTGTTTCATCAAATGAAGGGAAAATTAGCACAGCCACACTCTACCGTGGTGACACATTTTTCAATAACCAAGGAACAGTTGAATGCAGTGGTTAGCAGTTCAAATTTTATGTACATATGGTGAAAATAAGCCACTTAGAGCAAAGGTCAGAGTAATCATTTGGTGAACAGGAAAAACACTTGGAAATGGGTTATCCTCTATCTGCTCAGTTTGCTCACAACACAGAAACCATGACCTAAGAGAGTTTCTCTCTCACTTTCGCAGGCCCTACATTTTGGGTTTCTCCAAGTCAGGAGAACAAGAGATTATTACTAGTATGAATATTTGTGGTAAGAACATATCAGATCTTTCCAAGGCAAGGGTTGGGCCATTGCCATGATGATGGCATGCCTGGGTGTTTGGTTCCTGGGGTGTTGACTGGGGTACACGTAGAATGGTGGGGTCGACTCTTGGGCTTCCTCTTCCTCTTCCCAATCCATCAAGCACAGCTTGTGAAAACTGAAACACACAAGCGTACCCCACCCCAGAATACCCTGAACTGTCCCCAGAAGCTGTCCAGCCCTCTCATTGGGCTTCAGCCAGCCATTCCCTTTCCCTTTACTGTCACCCCACTTCTGCCCTGGTGCTTTTGCTCTTAGTAACTCCAACTAAATTGGCAGGAGACATTCTGAAGTAGTTCCTAAAACTTATTTGGGGTGATTTTTCACTTTTCTAATTGGAGCTGGGGAATTGGACGGGAGCTATAATTTTGGATCATTTGGTGTTTTTCCTCCAGAGAAGACTTGGAAACGTATATACTTATTTCAGGATGGAAAAAAAAAAAGCCTAAGTTGAGTCATATAAATGAGAGGGAGCTTGAGAGAGGAGGGTAGTGGCTGCCACCACTATTACTCACATGTCAGTGAGTTTTATGACATGTTATTTAATGTTTACCACTGACTGTTGGATAGAGGCTGTAACAAGATGATTACATAAGCAGCTAACTTTTTTGCTCAGGCTCCCTAGCTTGTATTTGTTAAGATACGACTGACTCTAGAATTGCAGGCAAAAATAAATGCCAGAGGTCATGATAATTCCACGTTCTCCAGTTCAGCTATTAAGCCAATGAATAAGTTGACTCAAGTACTGAAGCATTTAACTGTGTAAGGTTCAGACACAGGGTAAGTGACACACAGAGTTTCCTCCAGAGAGGCACTTCTTTACCAAATGGACCCCCCAAAACCCGAATGCCCCTCCCAAATAAAACTAATGACAGTGGAAAACAAACACCCACCATCAGGAGACACAATTAGTTCCAAAATTGGCACTATGTCTCTTATAATGTGTTCCAAAACCAGAAACTGGTGCATCTTCTAAACATACTACCTCTCGTGTTAGACTTCAGAAGTGAGATTTACTTTTGAATGGACTATGAACCTCAGTGTTCTGAGACAGAGTCACTCTAAACCACTATAGATGTCTGTGTGCCAAACAGAAATAGCAGATTCCTGAAACAGCAGTGACTTTACTGCTTGGAATGTTTTGTTGTTGTTTTTAATCTCTTATGTTCTATTTTGTTTTACATTTTAAAAACAGTTGCTAGAGCCAATCAGGCTGATTTTATGACTACTAATGTTTGTGCTGCACAGTTTTAAACACATTTCACTGTGCTTTTTGCTTGACAAGGTCAAAAACAAAGCCAGATTTCCTCACCATTGTTATTCCAGCATCCAGCGCAGTGCTCAATAAATACTTGTTGAATGGAATAATGAACACCGATTATGACAGTAAACCAGCGAACCAAGGGCAGGCCAGGGGTAAGCATGAAAAAAAGACCAAAAGGAGAAATAAATAAAAGAAAGGTAGAGAGTTAGGGCGAGAAGTTGAGGAGAAGGCAGAGGAAGGCACTCTTCCCTCCACCCAGGGAAGGGAGTGTGCCTGCAGTTGCTTTACAGAGGTGACTCTCAGTGACATGGGGGCTCTGGAGTACCCATTCTGTCCACTGTGATCGGAGTTAAGTTGCAATAGTAATTATTGTAAGATCATTTCTGTCTGTTTGTTATCTTGCTGCATTAAGGAAAACACCCCAACCTTAGTAACAGAAAGCCAAACTTCATTCTCCGTGGAGACGGTGAGTTGTGCTCACTGATTCTCCCGGGAGTAATTCTCCCGGGGTGTTTTCCTTGGCATCATCTCTGTGATCACTTCTCTCTGCCTGGTGTCTGGAGCCACAGCTGGGCAGACACAAATAGCTGGGGCTAGAATCATTTGGAAGCTGCTGCTTCTCTCATATGTCTGGCTCTCGGGCTGAGATGACTCAAAGGCTGGCTCCCTGGGATGGCAAGCTGGAGTCCCCTCCACGTGGCCTTCTCACTTGGCCTTGGTTTCCTCATAGCTCAGTGGCAGTGTTCAGAGGGGAGCTCCAGGGGAGGGCACTTCCAGAGAGCGAGTATTTTAAGAGACCAAGAAGAAGATGCATGGCTTTGTACAAAACAGCCTTAGAGGGCTTCTGCTGTACTCTCGTGAGCCTGCCCCATTCAAGGGAGTGCAATACAGCCAGGCATGGTGGCATGTCCCTGGAGTCCCAGCTTTGCTTGGGCTCAGGAGTTCAAGGCTATGACTGCATCTGTGAATAGCCACTGCACTGTGGGCAACACAGCAAGACCGCATCTTTAAAAAAAAAAAAAGAGAGAGAGGAATGGAACATAGACCCCTCTTCTCCATGGAAGAAGTGGCAAAGACATTCTCTTTTCTTTTTTTGACAAAACCACCCATCACCCCTTTACCTTTCTCTTTCAGGGAAAAGTTATCATTTAGGTATTCTATTTTCCAGAAGTTATCTAAGGATTAAACTGCGACTTTTACTTTTGTTACATTCCAACTTTTCCAGCCAAGAAGAAAAAGAAAGAAAAGATAAAGTAAGAAAAACAGAACAAAGGGTGCATCATAAAAACCCAGCAGAGCAGTGAGACACTATTCCACATTGATAAAGGGGACAGGGCAAAAATGTTTGTCTGTTGCTTCTTTTTCTTAAGGGTGGGGCAGGTCAATGGTAATAGCAAGACCAGAGGAAAGGTTCAGGAAAATTTAGAGGGAAACTATTAGGCGCTTTGATATTTGTACTTTCTTTTGGGTACAGATTTGGGGGAAATTGGGGTTTACCTTCTTCCCTGTGTATGAAGAATAAAGAAAGTCAAGAAATGAAAGTGAGTGCTCTGTTGCCATCAACTGTACTTGTAAACCAGTTCCTGCCCTTCTTTTTCCAAGACAGCCTTGTACCTGGTGCTCCGACGGAGGAGGAGAGTGAGGAGAGGGTGGGGAGAATCGCAGCCCTTTCTCTCTGGGACTGGCACAGGTCCAAGGATAACCTCGGTTACCCAGCGCTGTCCTTGTTCCCTCTGTGCTCTCATGGGGCAGGAGGAAACTACAAAACATAAACTTTACCAATGATTCATTGTGATTTCATCCACAATTTCCCTATTTATTAGTAGATGACTAGGACGGGATAACTTGCTTCTCCACTAGCCCCCTCCCGCCTAGGGTATTTCTTCTTTTTTCTCCTTCTTTCTCTCCTCCTAATGCTTATTTTGTTTTTTTCCTCTGACCCCTTTCCTTTTTCTACTTATTTTCCTTTCTTTCCTTCTCTCCATGGCTTCATTCCTGCTTCCCCCATCTATTCCCCACTACCATCTCAGGTGTGGTGTTAGTAGTCATGTTTTTAAAAACTTCCCTTCCTAATCTCTGCCTGTTCCTCAATTTTCAAATGCCTTATCTCTTGCAACTTCAGGCTTGCAAGTATTGTAGTTAGGTTTAGATTTTTAGATATTAAAAAAATAGCAAAATGCTACTTTACTGATTTAATGCAACTTACATAACATCTTCTACTCTGTAGTATTTTCTGCTCTTAAGGAAACAGATATGAAATCTCAGATATCTTTTCAGAACATTAATGCTGACAGATTAGGTATGTGGGGGACAAAAGAAAAGTATAAATTTAAACATATTTATCAAAATCCTATTACTCAGAGAAAACTATTGACATTTTTGTATAGTTACTTCAGATTCATTTGAGTTTGGGAGTGTATTTATATTTATAAAGTGTGTAAAATAATATGCACATGGTCTCAAAACTTGACACTTAATATACTATCACAGGCATTATAACATGTAAGTTAATATACTCATCTTATACTTCACTGTATAATGAAGTTTAATCGAGGTAATTGCCAGCAAAACAGTGCACAAGACTTTTTGCCCATAGTCATTCCTCTGTGAGTCACATTTCCTATTCATTTGTTAAACCTTCTTAATGACTGGAAAGTATTCAACTCAATTTCTTGAATCAGTTCTTGGTATTTGGACTTTTAAATTGTTTATCTTCCCTCCTCTCTCTCTCACTCTGTATTTTTAAACAGTGCCCATTCTTTCAAGTTAAGTCTTTGTGTAATTTCTTAACTATTTACTTATATCCGTAGAAGCTGAATGGCAGAAATATGTCATCCAGGCCCGTCTGGCCACCATTTACAGATACCCGCTAGGTGCCAGGCACTTTCCCAGGTTATGTCATTTAAAGCATTTAGGGTTCACAAGAGTCTTAGAAGTTTTGGAGTTTTAGGGCACATAGCATCTGGGTGTCAAAATTAGAACTGAAACCAACATCTTTGATATTATTGTAAAGAACGTTTCATTTCAGCAACTTTCAGAGACGGTTCAGGAATTCCAGAGGGATTTGACTCACATGGCTTTTTAAAAATATTGTTTTGAACTATTTAAACATGAATAAAGAAATCAACAGAAACTCTAATAATAGACAGTAGCAGAGTGAAGGGAAGATTCATTATTATTAACTGAAGCTGCCAGGTTAAGTTCATTTCCCCTCTCCCTGTGCATATATGTACACGTCTTATAAATGTGTCATTGACTGGGAAGATTGTACTGCTTTTATTTTAAATCAGGCGTGAATCCACCCACTTAAGAAAAATCATCTAAGCAAGCTGCACCTGTGTCTCTGACGCCTGTGAGATCAGGGAGAGGTCAGGGGTATTGGCTTGGGAGCATGTTAGGTGTCCATAAAAGGTAAAAATCTAATTTTATTCCTTTCCTTACTTTTTTGGATACTTTTTGCCTGATTTCTAATATTTCTTATAGAGAATGAGAATTGGTTTTCAATGTTATTCATACGAATTCCAAAGGAAAAAAAATGCCCTGTAATTATTTTTCCGAACATTGGGAATGACCCCTGAGATTTCTAGGTAAGCTTTTAGACATCTCCTGCCCTACGTGTGGCAGGCAGAATTCTCACCCCTTAGTGCTACGCGCCCTGTATGATCCCTTCCCCTTGTGAAGAAGAGGATATGTCTATTACTCCATGTTGCTTTGCATGGCAAAAGGACTTTGAAGGTGTAATTAGAGTCCTTAACGAGTTGACTTTGGATTAATCACGAGTGAGGTTACCCTGGTGGGCCTGACCTGATCAGACGGGCTTTTCAAAGATGGTGCAGCATTAATGAGATGCGCTTATGTCGACCACAAGAAGGAGCAACTGCTGTTTTGTGGACAGGGCTGTACAAGTAAGGCTCTGAGGACAACCTGGCAGGGATTAGAGTGACCCACAGCTAACAGCTAGTCAGGACATGGGGGAAGAGTTATCCACCCGAAATAAATGAATTCTGCAGCCACCTGACTGAACGTGGACGAGAGCTCTGAGTGCCAACAAAGACACACCCAGCCAACTCACACTTTGCAGTTTTGCCTGGGGCAGGGCTTGAACCCGCCATGCCCTTATAAGGGGCCTTGCCCTACTCCTTGAGCCACAGGTGCTGCCCCCACTGACACTTTGATTTCAGGCCTTGGGACCCTGCGCAGAGGACTCAGCTAAAACATACTACATCCCGACTCAGAAACTGAGACGGTATCTCTGTGCAGTTTTAAGTTCTTGGATTTATGGTAATTGGTTATACAGCAATAGGAAACTAGTAAATATATTATATGAAGGTATTCAGATTTCCTGTACTTGCTGAGTAGACAGCAAAATACAAAAGCAAATTGAAAGCGGAAGTTTATTATCTACTATAATGATCACCTATCAGACTGGATATTGAATTTTTATGTTTATAAAAAGCCTCGTCATCTCTGCTGATGGCCTTAATGAAATACACATTTAGAAATCAAAGCTTATAAAACATATTAATATTAATTCCATGCCTCTTTGTCTATTTTGGGTTCTGGGACTTCATCTAAGATTTTCCCCTCTCTTCTAGAACAAAAAGATTCCTTTATTTGAAAACCACTGGCTTTACTAATAGGCACCTTTTTAAAAGACTGCATTTTGGTGTTTTAAGAATGTAACTGTTGGCAGTGAGCAGAAGAGCAGGATTGTACAAGGCTAATTTATAGGCAGCACATAGTTTTAAATGCATGTTTATCTTTCATTGTTCTCTCATTACAAAGTAATGCATAGATGTAAGAAATTCACTCACTTCTTTCAGTTCTGGCACTTGAGTTTTTCACTAGTGATGCTGTTTTTTAAATTTATAATTTATTCAAATAGTACGTTAAAATTTTTCAATCATGGAATATTTCAAGGATATCAAAAAAGTATAGAAAATGATACAACTAACATATTCATACACCCCACCATGTAGATGGTGATAGATATTAACATTTTGCCTATTGTTTACCTTATAAATAAATTGCAATACAGCGAAAGCCCCATCCCATCATTCTTTTTTCTCCTATCCCTTCCTCACAAAGGTACATAGTCTGAAATTGATGTATATCATTCTCATGAATGTTTTATGGATTGTCTACTTATGTCTGTGTTCATGAATAATATATAGAAATGTTTTATGTTGTCAAATTCAAATTATTAGTATCTTACTGTCAGTAGCCTTCAGCAGTTTAATTTTTTAACTGAGAAAAATTTTTGAGATGTATGATGTATAATATCCTGCGGAATAAATAAAATAATCTGATATAATAAATCTGATAAAATAAATAAAATGCATCTGATTTATCTATTTCCTTATTGATAATCATTTGCTCAATTTTGGTATCACATACTATGCTTGTATCTGGACATTGTTGAGTCAGGCTGTTTAAAAGTTTCTGTAGAGGACAATGTAGAAAGGCATTGGATTAGAGGGTATACCCATCTTCAACTTTACTTGGCATTGCCAAAGTGGTTCTACCAGCTTGTGGTTCCACCCACAAGGTATCAACAGTTCCTATTCCCCTCATTCCAATTAGAGCTCATTCTCATCGTTTTACTATACTAGTGTTGGCCAACTGGACGGAGTGCCGTTGGACTTCACGTGGCTTTAATTTTCATTTTGCCAACCACTAAGGCTGAGCATATTTTCTTATGTTTATTATATACTCAGTTTTCCCTTCTACTAACTAACCATACAATCTTCCCACAATCGTGAGGCAGGTGTGTTTTATTTTCAATGCCTTATCAGAGTTCTTAATATGATATTGAAAGAATTTTTTTTTATTTTCTATCCACCCACTCCATGGCCCTTTTAACTTTTCTGTAGTGTCTATTGTCAAGCAGAAGTTTATAAAATCATTTTAATATGATTGGATTTATCCATTTTTCCCCCTTTATTGCTGGGTCTTTCAGTATCTTTTTTTAAAAACACTTTCTCTAGACATATAAAGATAGTCTCTTGTGTTTTCTTTCAAAAATTAGAAAGTTTTGATTTTCATATACATTTTTAATCCATTTTGAAAGAGAGAGAGGTAGAGAGAGAGTCTTAGGTAGGCATCTATCTTTTGGTGGAGACACTAATTGTCCTAACACTGTTTACTGAATAATTCATCACCTGTCTTCCCACAGGCATGATTTGCATTGTCACCTCTGTCAAAGACTGAGTTTTTCTCTCTGTGGCTCTCTTATTTTCTTCCCATACAGCTTCCCTAGCTTCCAACTTAGTAATAAGACTTGATATCTAGTAGAATCTACTACTGTGCCTTCTTCCTCTTCTTTGCTTCTTTCTCTTTCTTGTTTTTCTTGGGCCATGCTGTTACCCAGGCTGGAGTGTAGTGGCCTCATCAAAGCCACTGGGCTCAGGCGCTTCCCCTGCCTCAGCCTCATGAGTGGCTTCATCTCCAGATGCATGCCACTATGTCCTGCTAATTAAAAAAGAAAGTTTTCTCAAGATGGGGTCTTGCTATGTTGCTTAGGCTGGTCTTAAACTCCTGGCCTCATGCGATTCTCCTGCATCAGCCTCCCAAAGCCTTCTTGTTCTTCATGTTATTCTTCTCCTCCTCTTTCCCCTCCTGTCTTCTTCCTCTTCCTTTTCTTTTTCTGCTACTTCTTCATCATCAAATTCACCCTGTCTAGTCTGTCTTTTACTTTGCCATATAAATTTCAGCCTCTGCTTGTCGTCCCATTAGGATTTTGATTAGAATTAATTTATGGATTCATTTTGGGGGGAAACTGCTTTTTTTTATCATACTGACTATCCTGCCCATGCAAATAATACCTTCCCA
Source organism: Arctocebus calabarensis (assembly GCA_963573935.1). Classification (NCBI taxonomy): domain Eukaryota; kingdom Metazoa; phylum Chordata; class Mammalia; order Primates; family Lorisidae; genus Arctocebus; species Arctocebus calabarensis. Next base: position 11,824 of record CAUYON010106187.1, on the reverse strand, counting down.
TTTATTAGAATGTTCTTTATCATTTACCAATAAAGATTTATCATATTTTTCTTAAAATTCTTATATATATTTAGTAAGATGTACACCTAGGTATGTCAGAATTTTGTATCCATCATTAATCTTTATTTATAGCTATTTACTTGCCATTTATTTATTGAACATTTTTTATATACAGGAAATTCTATCGAGCTTAATTAATTTCCACAAATATGCTGAGATATAGTTATCAGCCTTTTTCTCTCTTTGTAAAGATTAGCAAAGTTAGGTAATAAGAGATGAAGGACTTGAACATGGTGATATATGACTAGTTGTACAGCTTGGATATCAACTGAGTCTTATCTGTGTCTTTGCCTTTTGCCAGAAGCCTTTCTTCTAAATCAGCTAATGTTTCTCTACTGTATGCTATCTTTTTAGCAGAATTATTCAGAATTAAAATGGAAATCTCATTATAAGTCCTCTATGTGAAAGAGGCATTAATTCACCCAATATACATCTTTTAATACCAGTTTGTTAATTCATCTGGACAGACAACATTCGTGGCAGAGAGTAAGTCTATAAAACAAATGCTGTCTCTGGCCAGTGTCTTTGAATCAGCTCTTAAGGGAAACACCCATCCTAATTGAATTACTGTGTTTTTAAAAATCGTTCAGTCTCTTACTTATGCTCAGGCTTATGTGGGGTTGGTCTGCCCAAAAGATGGGCAGCTCTGGAGACAAGATCTGGAGCACAGTGCAAGTGGTCCCAGGGAAATGGAGGAGAAAAGCTAATGCAATGAGCTGAGATGCATATGAGTTTTAATACTTTTAACATTTGGACTGTTGAACTCTCTCCTCTTAATGTCTAGCTTCCTTACTGACTCCTTCAGAAAAGTGTCCTGAAATTCTAATTTCTCTTCTGGCAATAAATAAATAATAAATAAATAGCAGAGAAGCTGGGGGAGACACTTTGAGTAGGGTGCAAGCGTGAGCTCTTCTTTCTCAGATGCGTGCTGTTGGCTCATTTGCATCTTTCTGGCCTCCTTATGACTGGAACAGGTGAATTTCTGGGAATAGTTCTGGCTGGCTATTTGAGCTGAAGAGCACTGTAATTACAGATGTCGGGGCTTTTTGTAGCTTAGCATCAGGGTTAGGGCCACTTGGCTGTGGCTTTGGTGAACGGTCTGATGGAAGATGGTTAATTTCTATGTGGGACTCACTGCAGACACATGCATTGGTAGTGAGAGCAAATGTATCTCAATTCTCTCTCTTAAAAATGCTTAATGATACATGTGCCTCATAGTAGATATGAAATAAACATCCATTGACTGACTGAAGGTTATACATAGTAGAATAAAGAAAAAAAAAGATGGTTTGAGACTTATTTGCATTGTGGAAAGGAGGAAATATTATTTCTGTCTTTGAAGGCAAGAGTGGCCAATTAGCTTTAGTTTATAGATAAACTATAGTTTACTTTGACATTTGCTCCAGGCTCTGTTATTATTATAATATCAATTCCATTCATTCAAAAAGCATTCATTGAACACATTTTATATACCAAGCCTTGTTTTAGGCTCTGGTAATGAAGAAAACACCGAGAAGCCTGTTAGTTTTGAGTGTATGTTCTTGTGGGTGTGGAAATAGAAAAATTTTGGACAGTGAACAAAGTATTTATTTTTATAATAGATTGGGGTTAAGTACTATGAAGAAAAGAAATAAGACTGGAGAAACACCCCAAAAAGACATAGGGGAAGGTCATGGTTGGTGTTACAATTTCGATTTAGTCTTCTAGCCAGGTCTTAGACTATAGGTTCAAGAAAGGGTCAGAAATATGACCTGGCTTGGTTCAAGTTTACAGACAACTAAACATCAATGAAACAAGTCTTCAGGTAGGTGGACATGATTTCCAGAAATTAAGGTTTAGGGCAATTAGTCTTCCAGCCATGTGAATCCTGAGAAACCAATTTATATACCAACTAAGGCATTGATTCTGCTCTCTGGATTTGATTTGTATTAACCATGGTTAATGTCTGAGATCTGGTCCTCACATTGTAGCTGTGCCAACTTGGGTCCCTCTCCATCTCTCTCTGCAAGGTTCTGGGTGTCCACCTGTGGCCTTGATTGTTGCTGGAAGACATCAGGGAATGTCTCTCTAAAGAGGTGACATTTGAGCCAAGACTTGATGATCACAAGGAGTCAAATCATAGCACAGGAAAAGGAACAGCCAGTACAAAAGCCTTGGAGCATGAAGGAGTTGGGAACAAAAGGGAACAGCACAGTGAGCTGGGGGAGGGGGGGATGTTGACTGCAGATGTTGGCCAGGGCCACATCAGGCTGAGTTGTCTAAACCATGGCAAGGTCTTGGATTTTCTTCTAAGTATAAAGAAAAGCTACATTTATAATCTGGGCTTCGTGAACGTATATAGGGAAAAAGTTATGACTGTATGAAAAAAGGTAAATTTTCATTACTTTAATCACAAATATAGGCAACAAGCCACATTGTGTCTTTGTTACAGTAGAAATCAGCGATGTTTCCATTTATTGCTGTTATCACAGTCATCTCTAAAATGTCCTTTATGATCATTGCACCTAATTAGAATCACGGCAGTTATTAGATCTTAAATATATCTTATTATTTCATGTATACAGGGGTCATCAGTGATAGCCTGTGGACCACATCCAAGCTGCCGCCTGTTTTCGTACATAAAATTTATTGAAACGCAGTCATACTCATTTTTTTAGATACCACAGTTGCAAAAGAGATGTTCTGCCTTGCAGTGCTTAAAATACTTACTGTCTGGCTCTTTCCGGGAAAAGTTTGCTGACACCTGCATTGATAAAGCAGCATGTATGTTACTATGATACAATTTAGAAAGCATTTTTATGGCTGTTTGGTTTCTTTGCAAGCCTGTGGATTTTATGTTACACACTTAAAAAATTATGCAGAGAATTGATCATAGGCTTCACTGGATTGCTGAGACATCTATGACCAGCAAAAAAGAAAAAGAATCCGTGCAGTACAGCGTCTTAGGGAGGGACACTGAATAGGCTGACTTGTGCTTTTTTCTTCTGCTGAGATACTTGTTCCCCATCGTTGGCAGATTTTCCTTGTTCTTTGGTATCTGTTACTAAAGCTGCCCCTTTCTTATGAATGATATGTTGGATCTGCACACATTTATTGACTGTACCAAGTAGAGGCTGTATTGACACTATCTGATTTAATCTCCACAACAACACTCTGTGGTGCAAGTATGATAGTCTTCACCTGAAGGTGAAGAAAGGGAGGCCCAGAGATAATGTCTATTTATTGAGCACCTGAGTGCCAGGGGCTGGGCCAAATGCTGCTAGTGGTGAAGCCAAGCTTTGAATCGGGTCCCTCTGACACCAGCATCTGGGTGGCTCACACCACAGCAAGTTGAGTTCAGGATGTCATGTGACACTACCACGCCCAGTCACTCCTTCCCTGGGGTTTCTGTCCACTTGACTTCATGGCTCCTGGCTGTGAAGGTTTACATCATGTCTTCTCTCCATAGACCAGTGTTAGTATCTTTTTTTTTTTTGCTTAGAGGAGGCTCTGGAGTTGGTATTTGCGCAGCTGTAGTAGTAACTTTAGTGATCCCTGCTAATTCCACTGGAATGGCCCTTTAAAAGGCTTTTTGCAAGCACGAACTTCTTTCCTGTAAGTGCAGCTCTTGTCTCCAGCACTTTGTGGCTTTCTGAGACCACAGGCTCTAACTTGCCCATTGCAATCCAGGTTTATACATTTGCACATGTCATTTGATTTAGGGGTAGGTGAAAATTTGTGCAGGAGGAAGAGCCTGGCAATCACGTCTCTATCTCAAATATATGGGAAAATGAGGTTGTTCGATGTGGTTCATTTGGCCTGTATCTATGTCCAAAACCAGGGAAGCTGCTTTCTCTCCTTGAAGAATAAGGGAACTTCATTAGCTGGTTTGGGCAAATACTCAGATATCAGGCATTTTCCCCCTTCTTTTCCAAGTTGCAAGTGACTTTCATTGTAAATGGTGTGACCCACATGGGCAGGGGAATTTCTCAGCGTGCACACACACTGTATTCTATCCGTTTCAGCTCATACCTCACTGCTGTTTTGTAACCTGCTTTTGTCACTCACAGTACAATGCTCCAGGCTCTCATTTTATTGCAGATTCTTTTATAGCAGCATGTTGATGACTATATTCTTTATCATTAGCCTGCTTTATCGTATCGTATCATTTAAACTTTTCTTCTTATTAGGGGGCGTTTGCAAGATTTGGTATATTAGTGAGAGTCCAATCAAGACACAGAAACCATATCAGTATTTGAACAGGGACAATTCAATGGCAAGGGTTAGCAATTAGTAGAAGTTGGTTAACTGTAAGGAAAGGAGCAAAAAGGGACTTTCATGGGTATAGAAGAAGCGATTGCAGAAAAGTGACTGTGGCCTCTAGCCCGAGGAGAGGTGGGCAGCTTAGGAGCTAAGGGTAAAAGTGGGCATGGCACTCCCCCTGAGGCTCCTCAAGAGTTTGTGGCCACCTCAGGGACATCACTGTCCACCTGTGGTGGTGCAGACAGTGGTCAGGGGAAAGCTTGACCGGCTGGCTGTGCTGGACTACAGAAGTGTCCTTGTTGCTAGAAGATTGGGTAGTCAGAACTGCTTAGAGGTGACCCCTGAGAGGGAGAGCAGAGCTGTGGGGTGCACGAGGCCCTAGCCTCAAATGAAAATTAAGAGTAGGTCTGAAAGGTAATCAACCCACCCGCCACCATGCCCACAGCAGAGTCGCTCCAGCGCCCTCTATTGGTGCAGTGTCACATTGCCCCAGCCAATGGGAGATGCTTGTAGGACCCAACTCCAGTGTCACTAAGCAGGGCCAGCAGGGGTGGGCTTTGAGGTGTAAGATGGTAAATGAATAACTGGAATAGTTGCATTTGCTTTTAGTTTTGTCTCCCCTATAAACAGTGATACAGAGACCTTTGTAAAAAGCCTGCATCTCTGATGTTTCTTTAAAATAAATTTGAGTTGTGAACATTTTTAAGGTTTTTGTTATAGATTACAAAATCATCCACCAAAATACGTGCTCCTAATGACTCTTTCATGCTATGTACGAGAGGAAAGGCGGATATCTTTGCCATAGAACTTCTCATGCAGGAGACTTTGGGATCTTTACCTACTTCGTGGTTGACTCTGAGGCTGGTGTATGCTAGGAACCGGTAGTTCCAGGATGGAGCCTGCAGCCTGGGTTAGCAAGTGCTAGGTGCTGCCACGGTGGGAGGCGGCCCTGTGGTGCTGCCGTCCTGCCGTCCTCTCTCACTTCCTTTCTCGCCTCGCTCCATCTCCTGAACTCACTCCACTCAGATCCCGTTCACTGCCACTGACAGATTCATTTCCCTCCACATCCTCTGGGTCATATCACCAATCTTGCCCAGCAGCCTTAAGTATTTCCTCTTTGTTTATGGTATTGAAAATAAAAAGAAGAGGAGAGAATCTGCGGGTGAGGAACTGAAGCAAATTGACGTGGCCCAGGTCACGTGGGAAGTGCCTTGTCCCAGGCGCAACCCGGGGCTTCCTTCCTGCCGGTCTACTGCCCTTCCCAGACACCCCTCCCCCTCTCATGGTCTTCCCAGCATGGCACCCGTCAGGACGCAGCTTTATTAATGCATGTCCCCCCCCCATGCACACACCGAGCTTTGCTGGTACTGCCCCTCCGTCTGGGATGCCGAGGTGTCTCCCTCAACTTCTGTGTTTAAGGGGGCTGCCTGAACTAACTTCAAGGCCAAATCCAAGACTCCCAATTATATAGTTACCTTCCATTAGCCTGAGGCACTACAGGCTCATCTTAGGTGCTAGAGGGACGGGGACATAAACTGGATTCCGCCCCGAGCTTTTGGTCCTGGGCTTGGACACCAGGTAAAAGTGGATGTGTTTTTACTCTTGCCGTGTGGACTTGGGCACAGAGGCAGATAAGCGCCCTGCCTTTAAACAGGGGGCTCCCTTTTCTGCTTTTATTTTTTTGTAGAGACAGAGTCTCACTTTATCACCCTCAGTAGAGTGCTGTGTCGTCACGGCTCACAGCAACCTCCAACTCCTGGGCTTAGGCAATTCTCTTGTCTCCGCCTCCCGAGTAGCTGGGACTACAGGCACCCACCACAAACCCTGGCTATTTTTCTGTTTTTGCAGTTCCGCCAAGGCCCGGTTTGAACCCGCCACCTTTGGTGTATGGGGCTGGTGCCCTACTTGCTGAGCCACTGGCACTGCCCCCTTTTTTGCTTTTTCAGGAGTAGCAGATATCTAATAGTACATGCACCTTTGAAGTAACATTGCTCCTTACCTCCTCCGCAAGTCCTTGTAAAACTCTTACAGGGACAGCCAGTTTCCTCTGCCCCACCTCTCGGGCTGGCAGTGCCCCAGTAGATCCCAGGGCTCCCAGGAACCCTCTCCCCGGCTTCTCTCTGTTTTTCTGCTGATCCAGATCTTACCACAGATAGGAAGAGGACAAACCGTTTATTGTGGACGAGGCCTTCCGCCTTCACGTTCTGTATTTGCAGACCACAAATTGGTAGTTAATACATAAGCCCTTCATACCTGTCTTGTTCTTTCTTTTCCTGGGTTTGGAAATTGCACCCATTGCTATGGTAAGTAAAATGAGGCGTGGAAAACCAACCAAACCGAAATGAAAACAACTGAGAATGAAATCCAATAAGGGACATTTTAAAAAGCAGAAAAGGAATCAAACCACAGACCTTTCAGTTAATGGGTGGAGCTGAATTTCTACAGCTGTAACCAGGTGGCAGGTGCGTGCAGCCCTGGGAACGCCAGGACGTCAGCTGGGGCGATGGGCACTGACAGCAGCTGGCTCTTTCCCTCCTCACCTTCTTCCTCACCCCCCCTCTACGCTTTTTTCCCCTGTGTTTCGGGGGGTTCAGATTTTATGACGGGGTGTTTCCGACCTACCTCTGTAGCTGTCAGCCCTGGAGCCCTCTGTCTAGAGGCGCTGCGCTGTAACCTAGCAACCAGCGCGGCAGGCGCTGCCCTCTGTCGTTTCATTAGCCTGCAGATGTGAAGATGGAGCAATTGGAAAGACCACAGACGACAGGGATCAGGTTCACGCAGAAAGTCAGACTGTGTGATGGTTAAGACATGGATTCAAAGAACAGCGGTATTTTGTGGTACTGCATCCAAAGTAAAGGCCCCTTACATCTGGAGAGAGAGACAGAGAAGGGGAGAGAGGGGAGAGCTAGTCAGGGAGAAGGACGCCGGAGCTGCCTACCGTCCGAGGGGCCTGGGCCCTGGGATGGCCAGCGCCCCCTCCCCGGGACCTCCTGCCATCCTCGCTAAATAACAGGAAGGGCAGTAGAATTGGGAATTTTTTTTGACCGGGCAATAATTCTTAATTTGTCTAACGAAGTAGCAAGTTGGCATACTGAGAGAAGCACATTGCAGAGGGAAACATATGACAACAATAACATTTTTCAGCAGGATCTTGTTATCCAGTGCATACAGAAGCTGAGTTGATGAGCTAGTTCTGCGAAGAAACACAAAGACGCCCTATTGAGACGCCTGTGAATGTCAGGGGCTAGTACAGTCTGGAGCTGCTGGGTCTGAGTAAATATGACAGCGGGGCTTTGGCTGCTTTCACTGGGCCACTGTCATTCTGCTTGAACACTGTGTGCAGTCGGGAGGTTTCCCCACACAAATGTTCCTTCTGCTGCTTTTCTCCTTTTCATTCCGAGGGGCCGGCATTAGCTTTGTTTGCCTCAGACTTTATTACTTTGAAATTCTAAATGCCTATTCCCAATGTGTGGATAGTCCTAAGGAAGTTTAGATTGTGATGGTTTAAATTTCATTTGGCATCAGAATTACTTGGGATGGCGGTGAAAATGCAGCGTCCTGGGTCTAGAAATCTGCATTTTAATGTTCAACTATGGCGACTCTAAACCAGATGGTCTAAAGATTTTATAGGAAAACTGAAGAGTAAAAGCCTTATTTCCCAATCCCAGCCTCTGAGGAGGCTGAAACAAGAGGATTTCATGTGGCCAGGAGTTCAAGACCAGCCTAGACAGCATAGTGACACCCCAACTGTACAAAAAATAAAGATAAAAAGCTATATGTGGTGTATCTGTCTGTAGTCCCAGCTGCTCAGGAGGCTGCAGTGGGGGAATTGCTTGAACCCAAAGGTTTGAGGTGAACTATGATCATGTCACTGCACCCCAGCATGGGTGACAGAGCTACATCCTGTCTCTTAATGACAACAATACAACAATAACAAAAAAGAACTCATTTCCTGGAGAGGCTGTCAGTTTCTGTTGATGGATATATTGTTTATTTTTATATTTTTTATTTCTGGAGAATCCTTCTCCCCTTTTGGGGCAGGGGAAGGAGGTGTTGGCTTCTTTTTTTTTTTTTTTCTCTTCATACTTTTATATGTCATATATGAAAAAGGTGACCCTGCCTTAGTTGAATGCTGCTTGGATTGAAGGCTGGCTCCAAGTGTCACCAACACCATCTGTTGATAAAATAAAGGTGATAAATTTATTGTTCACTGTGGTCAGGAAGAGCATTATTTGTAGATGTGTATCTGATCTGTAGGGTTCCACCGGAGACGCAGCAACATAGGAAATAGATAGGAATTGCCTTACGTGACTGTGGGGGCTTCTAGGCAAGCTCTGAGTCCACAGCCCAGGCTGAAACTCCAGGGCTCTGACTGAGTCTGCTGTCCACAGGTGGAATTTGTGCCACTTCAAGGGGTCCTCTTCTCTGCTTTTAATGCCTTTCAAGTTGTTGACTCAGGCCCACTCAGACTACTTGGTATAATCTCCCTTACTCATAGTCAACTGAGTATGGATTTAAATCACATCTGCAAAAATCTTCACAGGGACACCTACATTAGGATGTGAATAACCAGAGATTATCGCCCAGTCATGGTGATACATCAGAAAGACCACCGTGAAAGGAAAAAAGACTGTCACAGAGAGTGAAATCAGAATGCAGTGCAAATGGGGAGTTTGAGGCAGAGTGTGGTGGCTCATGCACTCTGAGGAGCTGAGGGGGATGGACTGCTTGAGTTCAGGAGTTCAAGACCAGCCTGAGCAAGAGTGAAACCCTGTCTACTAAAAATAGAAAAACTACCTGGGTGTTGTGGTGGGCACCTGTAGTCCCACCTACTCAGGAGGCTGAGGCAGGAGGATCTCTCAAGCCCTAGAGTTTAAGGTTGGTGCGAGCTGTGATGCCACAGCACTCTACACAGGGTAACAGAGTTCTCAAACATAATAATAATACGATAACAAAAATAACTACAACAACAAGAACAACAAAAACGAGAATCAGATGTTTGATTTAGTGGGTCTGTCCCAGCATACTTCAGTCATGATACTACAGGCCAGGATTGGTGGAAGGGCAGAAGGGCAAGGGACTCAAAAACTCACAGGGTGAAAACCACTAAGGTTTTCCATTTAAGAGTTTCTGGGCCTTTCAGCAAATTCCTGTGATAAACAGTCATACCATTTGACAAGACAGCAGACTTCTGGAAGAAGAAGGTTAGTTATGCTGTGAAGCCACAGGGAGAACGCCAAGTACTGTCACTGTAGACAGGGTAAGGTTTGGGTTCTGGTGTCCAGTGGATGTGAGGATGGGCTGGACGTTTGTCTTCTCAGTGCAGATCCCCCCTGCCCTCCGGGCCTTTCTCATGAAGCAGGACACACCCTTTTCCCAAAGCACCAGCTTTGTGATTCTCTTTATTCCTGTGGACAGAAATGCCTGCCATGCTGCCCACTGGCCCCTCCATAGAGAGGACGCATTCATGAACAGCCAATCAGAGCTAGGCTTTCACCCACTTCCTCTGGCTCCTCCTTTTTTTATTTTTAAATTTTTTTTGTTTAAAAAATTATTTTTAATTTTCTAAAATTTTTTTTTATTTCAAATTAATTTGAGAGTACTTTTGATTGGATTACTTTGTTTGCATTTGTAAGGTAAAGTCCAAGATGGCAGCTGAGTCCATCACCCCAGAGGTGTGCTATGTACCTACAGTGTACACAGTACGTAGGGACTTACCAGAGCCCCTCCCCCTTCTTGAATTTAATAGTGTTTTTTTCTCTCATGGGGGCCTGTAGTTGTTGATCTACTAGTTTCAACATAAAATTGAGTACATGGGATGCTTGTTTTTCCATTCTTGAGATACTTTATTTAGGAAAATGTTCTCCAGATCCATCAAGGTAAATGCATATTTTTCCTATATTTTTTATGGCTGAATAATATTCCATGGTCTACATATATCAGAGTTTATTAATTAATTCATGGTATCATGAGTACTTGGGTTGTTTCCACATCTTTACCCTTGTGAACTGAGCAAATGTCCTTATAATAATATAATGCTGTTGAGTGGGATTGTGGGATCAAATGGGAGGTCTCTCCTTTTAGCTCTTTGAGGATTCTTCATACTTCTTTCCAAAAGGTCTGTACTACTTTGCAGTCCCATGAACAATTTATAAGCGTTCCCTTCTTTCTGCACCCACACCAGTATCTGAAGCTTTGGGACCTCCTGGTGTGGGCTGTTCTCACGGGGGAGAGGTGGTATCTCAGGGTGGTTTTGATTTGCATTTCTCTGATGATTAGGCGTGATAATGATTTTTTTCATGTGCTTGTTGACTATTTGTCTGTCCTATTGGGAAAAGGTTTATTCATGTCTCTTGTGGTTCCATAAGGTAATGGAATCCAACTCCTCCTTTTCTAGGATGGCTAAAGGGCAGTCTGTCTTTCAAGTGGCAGGTCTTCCTTTTCTTCATTCATTTCTGGCGTCATTGACCACACAGGACTCTTCTCTGCTCCGTGGGGATGTCTTGTCCTTTCATGCCTCAGAGCTTTCAGATGTGCGGTGGTGAAACCTTCCCTTTGCCGAGCCCTACTTCTACCTGGCACCCCACACATAGCCGTGAGGGTGTCAAGGAAGTCCTGGGCATCTGCAGAGCGCTCCTTAACCCCAGTCTTGCTTCTTTGTTCTCACGTATGTTGACCGACTGGGTAACTAACCCCCTACGGATAAATGTAGGATCTGGATCTTACCTTTTTCAGACAGGTAGAGCATAGCCTCCGATTGCTTGGGTTTGAGTCTTTTCTCCTCTACTGCTCCATGATCTTGGGCAAATAACCTACCTTCTCAGCAGCTTTGCTTTCTAATATTTGACATGGGCATAGAGTTATTATGATGGTTAAATAAGCATGAAAATCAAATAACCCAGTCCACTGCCTTTTAATAAATGTTAGTGTATTGCTATTATTGGGAATGCCTCTTTATAATTCCAAATTTCCAGGAGGAGAGATTATTTCTGAACCCTCTTGGCCTCTTCATACCCTCAGGGCCTCTTTCCCTATGCAACTGGAAAATTTGGGAAGAACAGACTGGGCCTTTATCCCTCTTGGGGAGAAGCCTGCTGCAAGTCTCACCTGAACAGGTGTGCCTGTCTGAGGGCTCAGGGCGCCTGTCTGCTGGTCCCTACCTGAGCTAGGCTCTCCGAGTCCCTACTTTAGAGGAAATTTTAGTTCTCCATGTTCTTGTGTTTTCTCAGTTTGTCTAACCTGAGCAAAGAAGACATATGCTGTGTATTCAGCTTCCTTGGTACTCTATAATTAGTATTTACCGTCTTCCTCTTCAGTTCTCATAGAGTCCTAGGGTTTTAGAGTTCAGAAGAGGTTTTAAAAATGACTTGGCGGGGCGGCGCCTGTGGCTCAGCGAGCAGGGCGCCGGCCCCATATACCGAAGGTGGCGGGTTCAAGCCTGGCCTCGGCCGAACTGCAAAACAAAAAAATAGCCGGGCGCTGTGGCGGGCGCCTGTAGTCCCAGCTACTAGGGAGGCTGAGG
>CAUYON010106185.1:0-22872 GCA_963573935.1 Arctocebus calabarensis | reverse complement strand
ATCTCCACTGCTTTTGCCTTCCTCAGGGGGTCCAGAAGTCTCATGCTGTCTCCCTGTGTCCCCAAAGGGATGTTTCTGGGCAGATCTCGTCAGCCAGAGATGCCTGAAGTCTTCTCTCCCCAGTCTCACCGAGCCCAGTTGCCGGCTTTCCAGTTTTTAAAATGCTTTTGTTTAAGTCATTTTTGACATGTACATTTTACCAGGAAGATACATTCCACCATGTTTTTAATTTTACGAAAATATGCCCTTCTTTTATTCGTGCTCAAGTTGGTTAAAACAAGATTGTAGTGAGTTAATCATCACAAAGGTTTTCAGTAAAATCAACCTCTATGAAAATACAGACTATTTAACCTTGAGTGATTTTGCAACATACATTCTAAAAAAATGGTTTCTATAATAAATATTTTCAGTAACTACTTTCAAATAGCAGTTCTTGGAATGTTTCTTGTAAACTATTTTATGGAAAGCACTTCAGCTTTCTTAGTAAGCAAACTCAGACATATGGGTTTCAAATGCATATTTATATATGCGTATTATATATACATGTGTAATATTTATTTTACTTTTTAAAGAAAAAGGCTTTGAGAATTCTATAAGCAAATCTCAGTTTTCACTGACTTGAATAAAATGAATCCACAAACTAAATAAAGAACTTTGATAAGTAATGTTTTTTAACAATTAAAGGTTTATTTCTAGCCCTGAAAGGGCAAAATTATTATTACTTTCTGTTTTTGCTGAAAAGCCAAATGATTAGCCACATATGCCTGTTCACATTCATGGATTATCAATAACAAATGGTAGTCAGAGTGCAACATTGTTAATCTGGAGTGCAGGTTAACATGTGTCACCTGACCTACTGCTCATGGCTTGTAATGCTGATGCTATCAAAACAAATCTTGTTTTGGGGATGCAGTAATATACTACTATAACAAACTCTGGATAAACTATCAAAGGTAATGGCACTAACACTGACAGCACAATTTAAATGTCTATTTTTCATCCACTGATGTCATTCTTACTTTTCAAACTGGTATTAATTTCTCAACCCTAATTCTAGGAAAGGTGTAAGCTGTCTCAATTTTTATAGAAAAGTGGATCTCAAATAATAAGCACAGAAAGAAAAATTCATAAAATAGGATTAAGCGTTTTGGATAGTTGCATTTATTACTTTCAATTTCTTTTTTTTTTTTTAATTGTTGTGGATTCATTGACAGTATGCCGAACCAGGTTGCATTGATTGCATTTGTTATATAAGGACCCTCCTATAATTGTATCCCACTCCCAAAAGTTGTACCACACCTCCTACGGTCCCAACCCCTCCCTCCTTCCCTTTCTCTTCTCACCCCATCCCCCACTTCCCACCATGTTCTAGGTCATTAATTGTCCTCATATCAGAATTGAGTGCATAGTATTCTTGCTTCTCAACTCTTGTGATGGTTTACTAAGAAGAATGTGTTCCACTCCCATCCAGGCTAACACAAAAGATGTAAAGTCTCCATCTTTTTTAGTGACTGAAAAGTATTCCATGGTGTAAATATACCACGATTTGTTAATCAATTCCTGGGTTAGTGGGCATTTAGGCTGTTTCCACATTTTTGGCAATTGTAAACTGAGCTGCGATAAACAGTCTGGTGCAAGTGTCCCTGTAGTAAAAGGATTTTTTTTCTTCTGGGTAGATTCCCAGCAATGGAATTGCAGGATCAAATGGGAGATCTAGCCTGAGTTCTTGGAGGGTTCTCCTTACTTCCTTCCAAAAATGTTGTATTAGTTTGCAGTCCACCAGCACTGTAAAAGTCTTCACTTCTCTCCACATCCATGCCAGCAACTGCAGTTTTGAGACTTTGTGATGTGGGCCATTCTTGCTGGGGTTAGATGATATCTCAGAGTGGTTTTGATTTGAATTTCTCTAATAATTAGGGATGATGAACATTTTTTCATATGTTTGTTAGCCATTCGTCTGTCTTCTTTGGAGAAGATTCTATTCATCTTTCTTGCCCAGCAATAGAAGGAATTGTTGGCTTTTTTATGTTGACTAATTTGAGTTGTCTTTATATCCTCGTTATCAAGCTTTTGTCTGCTTCAAAATATGCAAAATCCTTTCCCATCGTGCAAGTTATCTATTTACTATTTTTTTATTAAATCATAACTTTATACATTGATGTGTTTATGGGATTCAGTGTGAAATGCTTACATTGAACTAAGTAACACGTCCATCACAATAATACTCATTTCTTACTATTTTCGCAATGTATCATTGCATTTACTATTTTTTTATTAAATCATAACTTTATACATTGATGTGTTTATGGGGTTCAGTGTGAAATGCTTACATTGAACTAAGTAACACATCCATCACAATAATACTCATTTCTTACTATTTTTGCAATGTATCATTGCATCATGAGCCCCCCCCAAATACCCTCCTTTCTCCCATATACTCCCTTCCCTTACCTCTCTCTCCTCTTCCCTTCTACTTTCTGGTATTTACGTTTTGCCATTCATATGAACGTGTAGATGATTATATACTGATTTCATAGTAGTATTGAGTACATCAGATACATTTTTTCCATCCTTGAGATACTTTAACAAAAAGAATATGTTCCAGCTTCATCGGAGTCTCCATCTTTTTATGACTGCATAGTAATCCATGGTGTACCTATATCACAATTTGTTAATCTATTCATGGGTTGATGGGCATTTGGGTTGTTTCCATGCCTTGGAAATTATGAATTGGGCTGCAATAAACATTCTGATGTAAATGTCTTTGTTGTAAAATAATTTTTGATCATCTGGGTATATATGGCAGGATTGAACAGTAGCTCTACTTTCAGTTCCTGGAGTGTTCTCCAAACTTCTTTCCAAAAAAGGTCATATTAACTTGCATCCTCACCACCAGTGTAGAAGTGTTCCCTTCTCTCTGCATCCAGGCCAACATCTGTAGATTTGGGATTTTGTGATGTGGGCTAATCTTACTGGAGTTAGATGATATCTCAAGTGGTTTTAATTTGCATTTCTCTGATGATTAAGGATGATGAGCATTTTTTCATGTGTTTGTAGGCTTTGTGTCTGTTTTCATCAGAGAAGTTTTTGTTCAAGTCTCTTGCCCACATAGAAATCAGGTTATTTGTTCTTTTCTTATTGCTTAGTTTTAGTTCTCTGTAGCTTCTAGTTATCAGACCTTTGTCGGAAGCTTCACCTGCAAAAATCTTCTCCCAGTCTGAAGAGAACTGAAGAGAAAACCATGAGATGAAACTAACATCTTACAGCCACCTAATCATTGAGGTCACCTAATCTGCTTTACTTACTGTGCTCTTGGCTGTGCAAAAGCTTTTTAGTTTGATCAAATCCCAGTAATGTATTTTTGGTGTTGCTTCAATTACCTGGGGTGGTCCTCTTCATGAAATATTCTCCTAGGCCAATTTCTTCAAGTGTTTTTCCAACACTCTCTTCTAGTATTTTTAATTTTGTCTCTTAAGTTTAAATCTTTTATTCAGTGAGAATCAACTTTTGTTAATGGTGAAAGGTGAGGGTCCAGTTTCAGGCTTTTACATGTCACTGACCTGTTCACCCAGCACCATTTGTTCAATAGGGAGTCTTTGCCCCACTGAATACGTTTTTTGTTTGTTTGAGACAGAGTCTCACTTTATCACCCTCAGTAGAGTGCCGTGGCATCACACAGCTCACAGCAACTTCCAACTCCTGGGCTTAGGCGATTCTCCTACCTCCACCTCCCAAGTAGCTGGGACTACAGGCTCCCGCCACAACGCCTGGCTATTTTTTGTTGCAGTTTGCCTGGGGCCAGTTTTTGTATATGGGGCGGGCACCCTATCCACTGAGCCCCCCCAATGAATAGTTTTGATAAGCTTGTCAAAGATCAAATAACTGTAAGTAGCTGGGTGCATGTCTTGGTTCTCTATTCTGTTCCATGAATCTACCTGTCTGTTGTGGAAGTATCATTCTGTTTTGATCACTATAGATTTATAGTATACTCTGAAGTCTATTAATGTGATGCCTCCTGATTTGTTCTTATTTCTGAGTAATGTTTTTGGTATTCAGGGTTTTTGCTGATTCCATATAAAACTAAGTACTATATTTTCAAGTTCTTTAAAGTATGCTAATGGTGCTTTAATAAGGATTGTATTAAATCTGTAGATTGCTTTGACTTGTATGGACATTTTAACAATTTTGATACTTCCCAGCCATGAGCATTGTCTATTTGCTTTGGTTGTTGTCATCTTAGCTGTACAGAAGATTTTCAGTTTCATTAAAACCCATTTGTGTATTTTTGTTGTTGTTGTGATTGCTATGCAAGTCTTCCCCATAAAGACCTTCCCAGGCCACTAGCTTCCAGTGTTTTCCCCACACTTTCTTTGAGGATTTGCTTGATGCCTTAAGTTAAGGTCTTTTATCCATTTGAATCAATTGTTGTGAGTGGATAAAGGTGCAGGTCCAGTTTCAGTCTTTTAAATGTTGATATCCAGTTCTCCCAGCACCATTTATTGGATAGGGATTCTTTCCCCCAGTATATGCTCTTGTTTGGTTTATCAAAGATTAGGTGGATGTAAGATGTTAGTTTCATCTCATGGTTTTCTCTTCAGTTCCAAATGTCTATGTCTCTATTTTTGTGCCAAGTCCATGCTGTTTTGATCACTATGGCCTTGTGGTACAACTGAAAGTCTGGTAGGCTGATGCCCTTGGCTTTGTTTTTATTACTATGAATTGCCTTAGCTAGGCAGGGTTGTTCCTAATTCCATACAAAACAAAAGACTATTATTTCTAAGTCTTGAAGTATTTTAATGGGGATTGCATTGAATGTGTAGATAGCTTTGGGAATTGTAGACAATTTTAACAAGGTCCCAGTCATGAGCATGATATGTTCTTCCATTTGTATTCACCTTCTGTTATTTCTTTTCTGAGGGTTTCATAATTTCTTTGTAGAGTTCCTTCACCTCTTCTGTGAGGTATATTCCTGGCATTTCATTTTCTTTGAAGCTACTGAAAAAGGTATTCTGTCCTTGATTTCCTTCTCATCTTGACTGTCGTTTGGCATATAGAAAGGCTACTGATTTGTGGACATTGATTTTACATCCTGAGACATAACTGTATTTTTTGATCACTTCCAGGAGTCTCGTGGTTGAGTCTTTGGATTCTCTATGTATAAGATCATATCATTAGCAAAGAGGGAGAGTTTCACTTCCTCTGCCCCCATTTGGATGCCTTTCATTTCTTTCTTTTTCCTGATTTGTTTGGCTAGAATGTTCAGCACTATGTTGAATAGTAGTGGTGATAGAGAATACCCTTGTCTTGTTCCAGTCCTATTGGAAAAGCTTTCAGTTTATCTCTATTCAGGAAGATATTAGCTGTGGGTTTCTCATAGATGGCTTCAATCAGTATAAGAAATGTGCCACCAGTGCCTATATTCTTCAGTGTTCTAATAAGGAAAGGCTGTTGAATTTTACAGAATGGTTTTGCTGCATCTATTGAGGGGATCATGTGGTCTTTGTTTTGCTCCTGTTGATATGGTGAATTATGTTTATGGATTTATGCATGTTAAACCAGCCTTACATCTCTGGGATGAATATTACTTGATCATGGTGTATGACTTTTTAAATGATAATCTGTAATCTCTTGCCTAGGATTCCATTGAGAATTTTTGCATCTATATTCATTAGTGAAAATGGTCTGTAGTTCTTTTTAGTTGAATCTTTTCCTGGTTTTAGTATCAGGGTGTTGTTTACATCATAGAATGTGTTGGGGAATCTTCCTTCCTGCTTGGTGCTTTGGAATAATCTCTGCAGTATGGGAATAAGCTCTTCTTTGAAGGTTTGATAGAATTGTGTTGTGAAGCCATCTGGACTGGGGAAATGTTTTGTTGGGAGATTTTCTTTTTGTTTCTTTGATCTCAGTGCTTGACATTGGTCTGTTCTGAAGGTCTATTTCATTTTGATTAAGTCTAGGGAGAGGGTGTGATTCCAAGTATTTTTTTTTCTCTGTGAGACAGAGTTTCAAGCTGTTGCCCTGTGTAGAGTGCTGTTGTGTGACAGCTCACAACAACCTCAAACTCTTTGGCTTAAGTGATTCTCTTGTCTCAGCTTCTCAAACAGCTAGGACTACAGGTGCCTGCCATAACACCTGGCTATTTTTTTGTTGCACTTGTCCTTGTTGTTTTAGTAGGTCCAGGTCAGATTTGAACACCCCAGCCTGGGTGTATGTGGCCAACGCCCTGCCCACTGAAATACAGGTGCCACCTGATTCCAAGCATTGATCCATTTCCTCTACATTGTCAAATTTCTGGGCATAGAGTTTCTTGTAGTATTCAGAGATAATCTCTTGTATCTCTGTGGCATATGTTGTTATTTTCCCTTTATCATTTCTGATTGAGGCAACTAGAGATTTTTCTTTTCTGTTTCTAGTAAGTCTGGCCAAGGGTTTATCTATTTTATTTACTTTTTTTAAAAGCAACTTTTTGTTTCATTAATTTTCTGAATGAATTTTTGTTTTCAATTTCATTAATCTCTGATTAAATTTTGACTATATCTTTTGGCTATATCTTCTCTTGGGTTTGGTGATAGATTTTTCTTCTTTATCCAAATCCATAAGGTGGTTTGAAAATGCGCTGATGCACTCACTTTCTGTTTTTCAAAGATAGGCATCTAGCATGATAAATTTTCCTCTCAGGACAGCTTTTGCTGTCTCCCAGAGGTTTTGGTAACTTTTGTCTTCATTGTTCTTGTGTTTGAGGAAATTAACAACTTCCTCTTTAACCTCTTTTTGAACTCAACTATCATTCAGCATAAGGTTGTTTAGTTTTCAAGACTTTGTGTGAGGATGAACATTTTTGTTGGAGTTGACCTTCACCATTATGGCCTTGTGGTCTGAGAAGAGACATGGTATAGTTTCTATTCCTTCAGTTTTGCTGAGGTTTGATTTGTATACTAGCATGTGATCTATTTTGGAGTGTGTACCATGAGCTAATGAGAAAAAATTATATTCTTTAACTTTGGGATGATGTTTTCTGTATATGACTATTAACCCAAGCATTGACCCCATTTGATCTGGGGTCACGTTTAAGTCCTTTGTCTCCTTGTTTAGTTTCAGTTTACAGGATCTGTCCAGTTCTAACAGAGGAGTGAAGTCTCCGACTAGTAAGTTGTATGGGATATCATATTGCTCTGATCCCTCAAGGTTTGTTTCATAAGTCTGGGAGCATTTAAGTTAGGTGCGTAAATGTTTAAAATTGAGATATCTTCTTGATGTATTGTTCCTTTGACCTGTGTGAAGTGTCCATCTTTGTGTATCTTAGCTAAAGTTAATTAGAATCCTATTGTATCTGAGAATAAGATTGCAATTCCTCCTTTCTTCTCATTTCCATTTGCTTGATACACTGTTCCCATCACTTAACTTCGAGTTTTGATTTGTTTTCAGGGCTAGGTGTGTCTCCTGGGGACAGGGTGTGGATGAATGTGTTTTTTCAACTATTCACTCAGCCTGTGCCTCTTCACTGGGGCATTACATCCTTTGATGTTTATTAAAAGTATGGATAATAGTAGTAGAGTTTTATTCATCTTATTGTGAGGTAGTTTATTGTGTACTTTAATCCCTTTGGCCATTGTAAGCTTAGTTCTGGCCTTTTCCTTCCAGATATTTACTTTGGTGGTGATCCATCATGGTGTTCCATATTGAGAATAGTCTAAGTATTTTCTGTAGAGCTGGTCTTGTTGTGCTGAATTGCCTCAATTGTTATATATCTGCAAATGATTTGATTTCTTCATCAATTCTTTTGATTAAGTCATAAACGCATAGAACGTGTATACTTTAATGCATTTATGGGGTGCAATGTGCTGATTTTAAACACAATTTGTAATGCTTGCGTCAAACTAGTTAATATAGCCTTCACCTCATTTACTTAATTATTGTGTTAAGTCATTTATACTCTATGCTTAATAGATTTGACATGTACCCTTGTAATATTCACCATAGGTGTAGTCACACCATTTACCCTCCCTCCATCAAACCTCTCCCCACCCCTCCCATCCTCCTCCTCTTCCCTCCTTCCTTCTGGGATATAGTTGTGATTTGCTTTCAGAAGATAGTGTAAGTGATTATGAATTGGTTTTGTAATAGTATTGAGTACATTGGATACTTTTTCTTCCATTCTTGAGATAATTTATTAAGTACAATATGTTCCAGCTCCATCCATGTAAACATAAAAGAGGTAAAGCCTCCATCTTTGTTTAAGGCTGAATATCATCCCATGGCAAACATATACCAAAATTGATTTTTTAAATTAAATCATAAACACATATCATGTATACATTAATTAATTTATGTGGTACAATGTGCTGATTTTATATACTTTTTGGAATGCTTATATCATACTTAAAATATTCTTCACCTCATTTACTTAATTATTGTGTTAAGACGTTTATACTCTGTACTTAATAAATCTCACGTGTACCCATTGCAATATGCATCATAGGTGTGGTACCACAATCCAACTCCCCCTCCCCCATTTGACCTCTCCCCTCCCGTCCCAACCCTCTTCCTCCCTCCTTCAACCTGGGCCATATCTCAAGGTGGTTTTGATTTACATTTCCCTGCTGATTAAGGATGATGAGCATTTTTTCATGTGTCTGTAGGCCAGGTACCTATCTTCTTCAGAACAGCTTCTATTGAAGCTGCTTGCCCATGATGAAAGGGGATTACTTGTTCTTATTTTATTAAGAAGTTTGTGTTCTCAGTGGATGCTGGTTATCAAACCTTTATCAGAAATATAACCTGCAAATATCTTCTCCTATACTGAAGAGCTTGCTTTACTTACTGTGCTCTTGGCTCTGCAGAAGCTTTTTAGTTTGATAAGATCCCAGCAAAGTATTTTTGTTGTTGCTTCAATTGCCCAGGATTTCCTCCTCATAAAGTATTCTCCCAGGCCAATTTCTTCAAGTGCTTTCCCTGAATCCTCTCCAAGAATCTGTATAGTGTCATGTCTTAATTTTCAAACTTTTATACAGCGAGAGTCAATTTTTGTTAATGGTGAAAGGTGTGGGTCCAGTTTGTCTTCTACAAGTCTCCAGCCAGTTCACCCAGAACCACTTATTAAATAGAGAATCTTTCCCCCAGTTTATATTTTTGATGGGCTTATCAAAGATCAAATGATGATAAGCGTCTGGGTTTGTCCCTTGGTTCTCTATTCTGTTCTATACATCTGCCTCTCTGTTTTTGTGCCAGTACCATGCTGTTTTTATTACTATTGATTTATAGTATAATCTGTTGTCTGGTAGCATGCATCCTCCTGATTGGTTTTTATTTCTGAGTAATGTCTTGGCTATGAGAGGTTTTTCTGATTCCACGTAAAAGGAAGTACTGTTTTTTTCCATATCTGTAAAGTATGATGCTGGTGCTTTATTAGAGATTTCATTAAATTTATATATTTCTTTGGGTAGTATGGACATTTAACAATGTTCTTTCCAGTGATGAGCATGGTATGTTTTTCCATTTGTTGTATATTTCTTTGGGTAGTATGGACATTTAACAATGTTGATTCCAGTGATGAGCATGGTATGTTTTTCCATTTGTTAACATCTTCAGCTATTTCTATTCTCAGAGTTTCATAGTTCTCTTTATAGAGATTTTTCATGTCCTCTGTTATGTGAACTTCCATATATTTCATCTTCCTTGGCATTGCTGTAAAAGGCATGGAGTCCTTGACTGTTTTCTCAGCTTGACTGTTGTTGGTATATATAAAAGCTACTGATTGGTGAGTATTGATTTTGTATGCGGACACACTGCTGTATTCCTTGATCACTTCTAAGAGTTTTGTAGTGAGTCCCTAGGGTTTTCCAGGTATATAATCATATCATCTGTGAAGAGTGAAAGTTTGATCTCCTCTGATCCTATTTGGATACCCTTGATTGCCTTTTCTTGCCTGATTGTGATGGCTAAAATCTCCATTATGAAATTAAAAAGCAGTGGAAATAATGTGCAAACTTGCCTGGTTCCTGATCTGAGTGGAAATGTTTTCAATTTTCTTCCATTCAATATGATATTGGCTGTGGATTTGCTGTCGATTGCCTCTATCAGTTTAAGAAATGTCCCTACTATACCAATTTTCTGAGGTGTTCTGATCATGAAAGGATGCTGGATATTATATATGGTCTCTGTTTTTTTAATTTTATGTGATGTACTATATTTATAGATTTACATATATTGAACCAACCTTGAGATGCTAGGGTAAAAGAAACTTGGTCATGATGTAAAATTTGTTTCATATGTTGCTGGATTCTGTTTTCTAGGATCTTATTGAATATTTTTGCATCTATATTCATTGAAGATATTGGTCTATAATTTTCTTTTCTCATTGGGGGGAAAACCTTTCTTGTAGAGCAGGGGAAACACTTGAAGAAATTGGCCTGGGAGAATACTTTATGAGGAGGATCCCCCAGGCAATTGATGCAACAATAAAAGTACATAACTGGAATCTGATCAAACTCAAAAGAATCTGCACTTCCAAGAATACAGTAAATAAAACAAGCAGACAGCCTTCAGAATGGAAGAACATAGTTGCAGGTTATGTTTCCGGCAAAGATTTGATAACCAGAATCCACAGAGAAGTCAAGTTAATTAATAAGAAAAGAATAAGTGATCCCATTTCATTGTGGGCAAAAGACTTTAACAGAAGGTTCTCTGAAGAAGATGAGTGCATGGCCTCCAGACACATGAAAAAAAAATGCTCATCATCTTTAATCATCAGAGAAATGCAAATCAAAATCACTTTGAGATATCCTCTAATGCCAGCAAGAGTAGCCCCCATCACAAAATCCCAAAACTACTGATGTTGGTGGGGATGCAGAGAAAAGGGAACATTTGTGCCCTGCTGTTGGGAATACAAGCAAATACGTTCCTTTTGGAGGGAAGTTTGGAGAATACTCAGGGATCTAAAAGTAGACCTGCCATTCGATACTGAAATTCCTTTACTAGGTATATATACAAAAGACCAAAAATCACATTACAACAAAGATATTTATACCATATTGTTCATTGCAGCTCAACTCATAATAGCCATGTCAAGGAAGAAGCCCAAGTGCCCATCGACACATGAATGGATCGATAAATTGTGGTATATGTATACCATGGAATATTATGCAGCCTTTAAAAAGATGGAGAATTTACCTCTTTTATGTTTACATGGATGGAGCTGGAACATATCCTGCTTAGTAAAGTATATCAAGAATGAAAGAAAATGTATCCAATGTACTAAGTACTATTATGAAAACAATTTACAATTACTCATACATTCATTGTGAAAGATAAATCACAACTGTAGTCCAGGATGAAGGAGGGAAGAGGAGAGGGAAGGGAGAGGAGCAGGGAGGTCTGATGGAGGGGTAAGTGGTGGGAGTACACCTATGCTGCATATTGCAAGGGTACACATTAATCTATTAAGTATAGAGCATAAATGTCTAAACACAATAATTATGTAAATAAGGTGAAGGATATATTAATTTGTTCGACATAAGTGTTTCAAATTGTACATAAAATCAGCACATTGTACCCCATCATAAATGCATTAATGTATGCACGATCTATGTGTTTATGCCTTAGGAATAAAAAAAGGAAACAAGTCCAGTTCTTTCTGACTAAGCCTAGGAAGGTGGCATGCTTCCAAGTATTGGTCTATTTCCTTCTGATTTTTATATTTCTGAGAATAAAGTTTTTGTAGTATTTATTCTGAAGTATCTGTTGTTATTTTGTCTTTGTCATTTCTGATTGACATTACTAGGGATTTTACTTTTATTTTTTGGTTAGGTTAGCCAATGTATCTGTTTTGCAAAAGTTTTCAAAACACCAACTTTTTGATTCATTGATCTTTTGAATAATTCCTTTGTTTTCAATATCATTTAATTCTGCTCTAATTTTGGTTATTTGTTTTCTTCTGCTGGATTTAGGGTTGGAGTGTTCTTCTTTTTCTAGTTGCTTGAGATTTCCCATTAAGTTGTTGACTTCCTCTCTTTCCGTTCTCTTGAGGAAGGCTTGCAACACTATCAGTTTCCCACTTAGGACTGCATTTGCTGTATCCCACAGGATCTGATAATTTGTGTCTTCATTAGCATTTTATTCTAAACATTTGGTAATTTCCTTCTTAATCTCAACTGTGACGCAGCTATCATTGAGCATAAGGTTATTTAGTTTCCATGTCTTTTTATGAGTATGCAGATTCCTGTTGTTGCTGAGTTCAACTTTTATTCCCTGATGGTCTGAGAAAATACAAGGAATAATTAATATTTTTTTTAATTTGCTGAGGTTAGACTTGTGACCTTAAATGTGATCAATTTTGGAGGATGTTCCGTGGGTTGATGCGAAGAGTGTATTCATTTTTATTAGGATGAAATGCTCTGTAGATGTCTGTTAAATGTAATTGTTGTATGGTCAAATTTAATTCCAAAATTCTTGCCTTAAGTCCTCGCTGGAGGATCTATCCAACACTGCCAAAGGAGTGTTAAATGCTCTGACTATTATGTTGCTGGAAGATATCAAATTATTCATGTCTATTAGGATTTCCCTTATATATTGAGGAGCATTCTGGTTGGGTGCATAAAGGTTAATAATTGAAATCTCATCATGTTGAGTGTTTCCCTTAAAAAATATGAAGTGATCATCCTTATCTTTTTTACTTTTATTGTTTTAAAGTATATTGTATCTGTGAATAAATTTGCAACCCCTGCTTTTTTCTGATTTCTGTTGCCCTGAATTATAGACGTCCATCCCTTCACCCTGAGTATATGTTTATCCCTCAAGGTAAGATGTGATTCTTGTATTCAACAGATATCTGGCCTGAGTGTTTGTATCTTGTCAGCCAACCTGTGCCTCTTTAGAGGACAATTTAAGTCATTTATGTTAATTTACAGTATTGATAACCCTGGTAGTATTTTGGGTATCATGTTTTTTGAAAGACCCAGTGGACATCTTTAATCCTTTTGCCACCGGGGAAGTTGGGTTTTCATCAAAAATTTCTGAGTGGGTTTACTTTGGGGATAAAGCATTGTGCTGGTCAATGTGGAAGATGGGTCTGAGAATATCCTGGAGAGCTGGTTTAGTTATGGCAAATTTCTTCAACATGTGTATACCATTAAAGTATTTGACTTCTTTCATTATAAATGAAACTCAGTTTAGCTGGATACAGAATCCTGGGATGACAGATGCTTGGTTTTAGGAGATTAAATGTCAAATGTCAATGACCTCTTCTGTCTTGAAAAGTTTCAGCTGAGAGATCTACAGTTGTGCTAATATTATTCCACTTGTAGGTTATACTTTTCTTACATCTGGCTGCTAGCAGAATTTTCTCCTGCATATTAACTTTGGAAAAGTTAACTACAATGTGCCCAGGAGATGCTTTATTTGGATTGAGTCATGCTGGGTTTCTGAAACTGTCTGCTATCTGAATTTCAGTATCTCTTGCTGTGCTTTGGAAATTCTCCTCAATTATCTATTGGAGTAGAGCATCTGTACCTTTTGGAACATCCTTTACTTAGGAATTCCTCTAAGGTGAACGTTTGCTCTTTTGGAGTGTCCCAAAACTCTCTTAGGGAATGATCCATTTTTGCTCCAAACTTCTCTTCCTCTTTGAACATTTGGGAACTTTTAAACTTTGTCCTCAATGTCAGAGATCTTTTCTTCTGCCTACTGCATTATGTGAATGAAAGATTCTAGGTATTTCTAAGATCTTTGAGGGCTACAAGTTCATGCCTCAAAGTGTAAAATCATTGATGATTTTGTCTTTGAATTCATTGAATTCTTGACAGAACTTTTCAATTATTACTTGAATTTCTAATTCCAACTTTACTTCCATTCTTTTAATCATATTTGCCATTGAAATTCTAAACTCCATTTATGACATGTCAGCCATGTCTTTATGAAAGAGATCTCCTGTTGTGTGTCTTTTGTCATTGGGGGAATTGATCTACTGTGATTATTCATGCTGCCAGAGTTTTTCTACAGATTCTGCCCCATGATTATTTTTTACTGTTTGTCTAGAGAAGCTGGTAATGTGAAATTGAATTGTGAAAATATAATTAATCAGCACATTACCAAAGAACTGGGACTGGTGACTTTGACTTTTCTCCTACAGCTTATAAAGGTGCCATTCAGTACTGCAGCCTGAGACTGGCGACTGGCTTGATGTGATAGGGCTAGGTGGCTTTGTATTCAGCTAGTCTCTGTCCAACTGTAGTGAATCAGAGGCTATGGGTTGAAATATCAGCTGTGGATAAAAAAAAAAAAAAACTAAAACATTTGGCCCCCTATGGGTAGCAACTTGAAGAGGAGAATTTACCTCTTCCACTACAACACAACCAGGGTACAACCTTGGAAGATCAGCCCAGGTCAAGATTTCCAAACCAAATGTCCTAGTCTACATAAATGCAGGTCAAGTGGGAGAGTTCAAAAGATCTCCAACAACTAGACAGCAGGGGTCCATTGGCAGCTTAAGTGTGACATACTCTGGTTCTCCGTGGAGTCAGAAAGTTCCGCCCAGCAAAACAGTTAGTCCTAGGGTGCTGGCATCTCCTTTCCCATCTGGCACCTATGTCACACCCAGGCACTGGTAACCCCTCAGAGCTGTGGCCCATTTCCCTGCAATGAGCAAATGTGCCAGTGATTTCGGCCTGCAGAGTCAGAGGTAACTCAATGTCTCTTTGGCCAGGCCATCACACTGTGCCACCAGCTGGCTGGGAAGCCAAAGCCTGACTATGTCAGGTGCTCAATGGTAACTTGGGAGCATTCCACCTGAACTCGTTCCAAACCAAAGGTTAGCAAAGCAGCAAATGTTTTTCTCCCTCATAGACCATGCCTCTACCCCAGCCACTTTGCTCCTCTGGTATCCCTGCAGTGCAAGGTTTGGCTGCCTCTGGCAGTCCACTGAATTAGGGACCTGTCTCTCCAAACTTTGACTGCAAAAGGATTGCTCTATTAACCCTGATGCTGCATGAGCGGTGTCTCAGTATGGGTTGTCATGCTTTGGCAGTTCCTGAGCTTCCTCCCACCATGTAGCAACCCTAGCCTCTGCCTGCTGCTGATTTCCACATTTGCAGAGTCAGGCCAGATGCCCTCCCTCCTGTGCCTTTCTGTACTGCCTCTGATTTCACTGTTACAGTGTAGCTGTGTTGCCATGGTCCATGCAATGCCCCTTCCTAGCAAAAACTTTGTAGATTCCAGACTCTGCAGGGTTTGGGCATCTAGATTGCCAGGTGAGGGGGCAAGTGTGGACTGGGAGTTCCATATGGTGGGGAAATTTTTTTGACTTTCATGCTCAGCAAAAGAATTCCCAAACTTACAGCAGGGTCTCTCTGGAGAAGGAGTTCCAACCTCTAGCAACTCTCTCCTGTGGCGTGAGACAAGAGGTCCTCAGTTCATCTTTTACTTTTAGAGATCCCACAGGAAGCAAGCAACTCTCTTGGGGGAAGGGACAGATACATGTCCTCTTTGGGATGGGTTCTGTGCCTGAAATTTGCTTCCTTGGAATCGGAGCTTGCCTCAGCAGAGATGATTTTCAGTTATCAATCTTGTCTCTCAGCTCGGCTTCTGACCTTCAGCTTTATTGGGTTATTTCTGGCCATTGTCTCTACCTCTAGGGGAGAGCTTCTGTTGAAAGCTGGCTTCAGTAGACTATCTTCCCCCAACCCCCTTTGTCTTGTTGAATGTAAAAATAAGAGTTAGGGAAAAGAGCCAATCGGAGGATATAGCAAAACACAAGACACATTGAAATAAAACAAACAAACAGACAAACAAAAAATCCCAAATAGCCAGATGTAAGCAATCTCAGCAACCATCGGAGAAAGGGAAGAAGAGAGAAAGAAAAAGAAAAAGAAAAAAGAAATAACAATGACTCCTACAAGAAAGAAAAAAGTACAAAGCAACCAGTAAATAAAAGCAGAAAAAGCAACAACAACAGATAAATTATATATATATATTTTTTCATATGTATATATATATGTGTGTGTGTGTGTATGTATATATATATATATACACTGTAGGGATCAACTTTAGTATGAATATATTTATATTTATATTGCAATATACTTTCTGGATACCAGGTGTCAAGCTTACTTGTTCCTGGTGGTTGCTCTCTCATGCTCCTTCACTTCAGCGCTTAGCCCCCACAGATCTGGGATTCCACAGTTCTCAAAAATTCTTTAGAGACAGGTCTCACAGATTCCCCCTACAACTATTCTTGTACATGTCAGGAGTCCCTGGGCTTGTCACAAGTGAAAGTCTGCTTTCTGCAGGTGGAACTCAGACCATAACACCTTGGGCTCCCACCAGGAGGCCCACCCACACACTCTTCTGGCGCCCTTTACCACAAGGGCATCCTTCTGACCAGGAACTTTCCCCCTATTTTTGTTTCACCCACTACCAAACCCAGCAGGACTGCTCCAGGCAATACCTCAAACTGGCCCCAGAATTCCATTTGGGAATGCTCACTTCTCCAGTCTTTACAGAGTCCCTGAGCCTGACACAAGTAAAATTCCACAGAACTCAATGAAATGCCCACCTACACAAGCGTCTAGAGCCATTCACCACAGTGACATCTCCCTGTTTGAGAACATTCCCCCTATGTATGCTTCACCAGTTGCCAAACTGTGGCAGAGCCACTCCAGACAACACCCCAATCTGGCCACCAAATTTCACTCAGGGGAGCACACTTCAATCTTTCCACCCATGCCTAGCTTCTTCCGAGAACTGAAAACAGTGAGAGGTTTCTTCTGGGACCTCTGAAGGGGCACGGTCCCCTGTAACCTGTCTCATATGTGAGACTACATTTGTGAGTCTCATATGTGAGGTGAGGCCCTGAGAAGGGAAAATTCCATTTTGGGACTAGAAGCCAGACTCAAGAGTTAATTCTTCCTTGCTTGCTGAAACGGCCTTGCTACTCTAAGTGAGCAGTTATGCCTAGAGAAAGGAATGCACCAGAGGGCCCTGCCAAGTCACAGCTGGGGACTGAACACCTGCCTGGGGCAGTGGGCTGTTGCACTTTGTTCCCTAATTTCAAGTTACACAATAAGTTTCCTTTAAACTTTGAGAGGAGTAGGCAAGCAGAACAGACAGTCTGGTGTCCTTGTGGTTTATCTTTAAGTTAAATGCTCCAGACTTAGAAATGATGTGTACATGCTTTGCAACATTTATGCTAGGGAGGAATTTTTTATAGTAATTTGAATTTGTGAATTAATGAATTTGTTCTTTATTTTTGGTTATTCTTATCTGATGTGTTTAGATATATAATACAGTGAATAAAAATGGGTTGTTTGCTGAGTGCCTGAGCAAGCGTCAGCCTTCCCTTTTCAAATCATTTCATCTGCAGTGCTTCCCTCTGCATCACCGACCAAGTAGGCTAGTGGACAGCAACATAGGCCACAGCAAGCAGGGTATTTGGCTAGACTGAACCTGGTCAAACTGTCTACTGGATCTCTGGTCTCTGACCTTAAGGTAAGAACACAGGGAATGGGTGAAACTGAGAGGTTACTACTGAGCTGTAAGTACTCAGGACTCTTGGCAAGGTAAAATAAAAATAAAAAGGGAATCATAATGGGAAACTTGGCTTCAAATGAGTATGAATATATTTAGTTATTACAGTCTTTATTGGACTCTATGAGAGTGTCAGTTAAAACTCAGTCTTTTCACTGTGTTTTTGCTACCATTCAGAAATGTTGTTAGTGGTTTTCTCCTGACTCTACAAATTAATTAAATTTGACTGTTTGGGAAGATATTGGATCTGAAAAAGTTTCACCAGCAAGGGAATATTATTGATAAAGAAGTTTGGACTGTGAATAATCTAATTACTATGGCTTTGCAAACTTTTTCCAATGATACAAAAAGATGAGCGCATTGTGATTCCCCTCATGTTTATGATGAATCTGAACCTGATATTGGTAAGCTGATGTAGTTAAAGATCCAGTTGTTGATAATGATTCATCTTCAGATGAACATGATAAAGACGAAGCAGTTGTTTCTTCCTCTACTCGGTCCTTGCAAGACAAAATGACTAATTCAAAGGGTTTTTTTGTAGGAATGTAATGAACTTATTGATAGTATTAAGCAGAAACCTCCTAAACCCCCTGCTCTCCTTCTCCCCCTCTAATTGAGATGCTTTTTCCTCCTCCACCTGTGGAGCCTATGTCTTTGCACTCTCGCCCTCCTTCTCCAGAAGGATTAAGGGAATTTTTTTATCCAGTTACCCGAGGGCTCGCTCCAAATGCTCCTCCATATGAGTATAAAAGCCTGATAGCAACAAGATAGACTAGGCGAGTGGCAATTTCTAGCCCAAAAGATATTAAAATCCTTACAGAACCTGATATGTGCTTGGAGGAATATGGCTTTCCTAATCGGAATTATTGATTGATTATGGCTGTTTCCCATGTAACTAACTTAGAGGGCAAGGATGAAATATGTTATGCAGAAGTAGATTTAAAATTTCTTAAGACCTTAAAAGATGACTTCTTTGGAGAGGGAGCAGGAGGGAGCAAAACAATGTGGAGGCTGGTGTAGGAATCCAGACCAGACCCATCCCTGGAAATCATGTGTGGCACTAAAAATGTCCAGCTAGGGGAAGATGGGCAGCAGCTACCACGGTGCACTTCAACTACCTCATCTCAGTCTGAGCCTTCAGAGCAACTTAGGTGCCACCAAGGCAAGAGCCTAGCCTCTGAGGACCCCATAAAGAAGAGAGCTCAGAAGCCCTCTCACATGAGGAGAAACATACAGAAGCTACTACGTGAAGATCAATTGGAGCCAGTTACCAAAGCAGCACAGCAGGAAGAGTTGGAAAGAAGGAAGCGTCTAGAGCAACAGAGAAAAGATTATGTAGCCCCCATTCCCACCATTCCCCTGGAGTTCCTCCCAGAGGAAATTGTCTTAAGAGCAAGTGATGGTCCCCAGGTGCCTTCTTGGGGTTTAACCCAGGAAGTCATTTGTTTGGATAGTAGCAGTGACAGTGAGGATGAAAAAAGCAGTCGAGATGAGGTGATTGAACTGAGCTCTGGAGAGGAGGACACTCTGCACATTGTGGACAGCAGTGAGTCTGTCAGTGAGGAGAATGAGGAGGAAGAGAAGAGTGGCACCTATGTAAATGATGTCTTAAACCAGCTTGATGCTCTTGGGTGGGTTCTTGTCAACCTGAACCACCCACCAGAGGTGGAGAATGTCTTCCTGGCCCCACAGTTGGCACTGGTTGTGAAACCTCATCAGATTGGTGGAATCCGCTCCTTGTTTGATAACCTAGTGGAGTCCCTGGAGAGGTTTAAGACCAGTAGTGGCTTTGGCTGTGTACTGGCTCATAGCATGGGTCTGGGGAAAACTTTGCAAGTGCTCTCCTTCATCGATGTCCTGTTCCGCCACATGTCAGCCCAAACAGTCCTTGCCATTATGTCAGTTAATACTCTTCAGAATTGGCTGGCAGAGTTCAACATGTGGCTTCCAGCTCCTGAAGCCCTTCCAGCTGACAATAAGCCTGAAGAAGTCGGTTCTTTAAAGTTCACATCTTGAACGATGAACACAAGACAATGGCATTTCGTGCTAAAGTGATGGCTGATTGGGTGTCAGTGGGTGGGGTGCTGCTGATGGGATACGAAATGTATAGACTCCTCACTCTCAAGAAATCCTTCACCACAAGTAGACTGAAGAAAACTAAAAGGCGCTCTGACCCGGTCATCATTGATCTGGATGAGGAAGATTGACAGCAGGAGTTTCGGAGAGAGTTTGAAAAGGCCTTATGCTGCCCTGGACCTGAGTGTGGTGATCTGTGATGAAGGACACCGCAGCAAAAACTGCCAGGCCAGCACTTCACAGGCGCTGAAGAACATTCGCTCTTGCCGCTGGGTGGTGCTGACTAGGTACGCCCTGCGGAACAATCTTATTGAGTACTGGTGCATGGTGGACTTTGTGCACCCAGACTTCCTTGGCACCCAGCAGGAGTTCAGCAACATGTTTGAATGCCCTATTCTGAATGGGCAGTGTATCGACAGCACATCTCAGGATGTCCGCCTCATGTGGCACCGGAGCCATGTCCTGCACAGTCTCCTGGAGGGTTTTGTGCAGAACAGATGCCACAATGTGCTAAAGTTTCATCTTCCTGCAAAGGAAGAAAATGTGATTCTTGTGCGGCTCTCCAAGATCCAGCAAGATTTGTATACACAGTTCATGGATCACTTTCAGGACTGTGGTAGCAATGGCTGCCTGGGGCTAAACCCCCTTAAGGCTTTCTGCGTGTGCTGCAAGATCTGGAATCACCCTGATGTGCTGTATGAAGTCCTTCAGAAGGAGAGCCTGGCCAATGAACAGGACCTAGACGTGGAAGAGCTTGGCTCAGCAGGGACCAGTGCCTGCTGCCCACCTCAGGGAACAAAAGGGAAGGGGAAGGATAACACCTTGGCTTCTCCAATGGGAGAGGCAACCAACAGCAAGTTTCTACAGGGGGTTGGCTTCAACCCTTTTCAGGAGCGAGGCAACAACATCATCACATATGAATGGGCCAAGGACCTTCTGACTAATTACCAGACTGGAATCTTAGAGAACTCTCCTAACATGGTCCTGATTGAGGAAAGTGTGAAGCTTGGGGACACTTGGCTCTCATTGAGGAATTCCTGGAAAAACGAGAAGTGCCCTGTCTGCCTGGTGCTGAGGGGCAAGGAGCCCAGAAATGGCTCAGCTACTTCCGCTAGGGAGCGGCTCATTAATCAGTTCAATGATCCCAGCAACCTCACACTGGCTGTTCCTTCTCTCTACAAGGGCCGGATGCTTGGGTATGAATTTGATTGGTGCCAATCGAGTAGTGGTGTTTGATGCTTCCTGGAACCCTTGCCATGATGCCCAGGCAGTAATGTTGGGTATACTGTTATGGCCAGAAAAAACCCTGTCACATCTATCGCATTGTGGCTGATTACACCCTCGAAAAGAAGATCTATGACCATCAGATTTCCAAGCAGGGCACGTCAGATCGAGTGGTGGATGATCTAAATCCAATGTTAAACTTCACCCGGAGGGAGGTAGAAAACTTACTGCACTTTGTTGAGAAAGAGCCAGCTCCCCAAGTATCTTTGAACATAAAGGGGATCAAGGAATCAGTCCTGCAACTTACCTGTCTGAAGTACCCTCACCTTATCACCAAGGAACCTTTTGAGGCTGAATCATAAGCATGAATCATTACTCCTCAACTGAAAGGATCATAAGCTGACCAAGGCTGAGAAAAAAGCAGCAAAGAAAAGCTATGAGGAAGACAAACGCACATCTGTCCCCTATACCCACCCATCATATGCTCAGTATTACCCTGCCAGTGACCAGAGCCTGACCAGCATCCCTGCCTTCAGTCAGAGAAACTGGCAGCTAGCTCTGAAGGTTGATGAAAAGCCTGTAGCCAGTGTTCGTCCTGTACAGTCCACCCCCATCCCCATGATGCCCCAGCATGTCCCACTGGGAGGCAGTGTGAGCTCTGCCTCCAGCACAAATCCATCCATGAACTTCCCCATCAACTACTTGCAGCGAGCTGGAGTCCTAGTACAGAAAGTGGTCACCACAACAGATATTGTTATCCCTGGACTCAACAGCTCCATAGATGTACAGGCAAGAATTAATGCTGGTGAGAGCATCCACATCATCCAGGGGACAAACGGGACACCATTCGCACCAGTGATGGTTGGATCTTTGCAGTCCGGGCAACCGGCCAACCAAAGGCCCCTGAAGATGGTCATACGGCTGCCTCAGATTCCCAGGGGTCTTCTTGTGAATCCACAAGCAATGGCAGACACAGTGCCTCATCACCCAAAGCCCCTGACCCTGAGGGACTGACCAGGCCCGTCTCTCCTGACAGCCCAGAGATCATCAGTGAGCTCCAGCAGTATGCAGATGTGGCCGCTGCCCGGGAATCACGTCAAAGCTCCCCAAGCACCAATGCTTCCCTGCCTGGCCCCCCAGCCCAACTTGTGGACAGCAGTGCTGTTCCTGGGACAGCTCTTGGGACTGAGCCTCGACTTGGGGGTCATTGCCTCAATAGTTCCCTCTTGGTGACTGGCCCACCCTGTGGTGATAGGCACCCAGTGCTGGACTTAAGCGACCACAAGTGAAAGTTGGCCACGCCACCTGCTGCCCAGGAGTCAGCCCGCCGGCAGTCCAGGAAAGACCATCTGCCAGTCCCCATGCAGTCTTATGAACATGGGTATCCAGTCTCTGGCAGGTCTGCCATGCCTCCTGTCTCCTTAAACCATAACCTCACCCCTCCCTTCACTTTCCAGGCTGGGGAGAACTCCCTATTTATGAGCAGTACCCCCTCCTACTACCAGCTGTCCAATTTGCTGGCAGATGCCCGCCTGGTGTTTCCAGTGACTACTGACCCTCTGGTGCCAGGAGGCCTTGTCAGTTCCTCATCCATGGCTACCTCAGTCACTGCCAGCAACCCCTCCTTCATGTTCAACCCCTCTGTGCCAGGGATACTACCCAACTATTCACTCCCATTCTCACAGCCACTCCTGTCTGAGCCGAGGATGTTTGCACCTTTTCCTTCTCCTGTCTTGTCCAGCAACCTTTCACGGGGCATGTCTATCTACCCAGGCTACATGTCCCCACATGCAGGCTACCCAGCTGGTGGCCTTCTCTGGTCCCAGGTGCCTCCATTTGATTTTCATGAGGTTGCTGAGGTGGGGTTCAGCTCCAATGATGATGAAGATAAGGATGATGATGTGATAGAGGTCACTGGGAAATAGCTGGGGAGTCCCTTCCCCACCTCACTTGTGGGGAAACCAGCAGGTTGCCCACCAAGCTGGAAGGCAGTGATTTGGGCTTTCTGAGAATAGGGCACTTGGCAGAAAGGAAAAGGAAGAATACAAAGAAGAG
>CAUYON010106180.1:0-16093 GCA_963573935.1 Arctocebus calabarensis | reverse complement strand
CTCCCACAATGGCTCCACACAGCCCACCACCAAACACTGGCAGCTCCGTCTGGCTTGGTG
This sequence comes from Arctocebus calabarensis, assembly GCA_963573935.1. Taxonomy (NCBI): domain Eukaryota; kingdom Metazoa; phylum Chordata; class Mammalia; order Primates; family Lorisidae; genus Arctocebus; species Arctocebus calabarensis. Next base: position 16,033 of record CAUYON010106180.1, on the reverse strand, counting down.
GCCCAGTCTGGGGCCCCAGGCAACACTCAAAAAACCACGCACTCCTGCCCAAGTTCTCCCAAGGCAGTTCAACCAAGTGCCGAGTCCAAAAGAATCCCAAACGGCTCACAGTCAAGGCCCTTCCAGCCTGCAGTCCCACTGCTGCCCCACCCACAGCCTCCGACAGGATCAGAGCGAATGAACAGACGCAACCACTTGCCCAATCTCCGCTGCTTTAGCCTTCCTCAGGGTGTCCAGAAGCCTCATGCTGTCTCCCTGTGTCCCCAAAGGTAAGTTTCTAGGCAGGTCCTGCCTAGCAGAGATGCCTGAAGTCCTCTCTCCCCAGTCTCAACGTGCCCAGCAGCAAGGAAGCTGTTACTCGTCCGCCATCTTGCTCCGCCTCTCAGTATTTTTCATGTATAAGCATTATAGATACTTCTAGCTGAGAAGCTAATTAAAAATCAGTAACAAAGGTGCCTTCTTTTCCTCTTGCTCTCTAGTTGTTTTTTTTTTTTTTTTTGAGATGGAGCGTCATGCTGTCACCCTGGATAGAGTGCTGTGGCATCACAGTTCACAGCAACCTCCAATTCCTGGGCTCAAGCGAGTCTCCTGTACTCCCAAGTAGCTGGGACTACACTCACCTGCCACAACGCCCAGCCATTTTTTGGTTGTAGCTGTCATTGTTGTTTGGCGGGCCCAGGCTGGATTTGAACCTGCCAGGTCAGGTGTATGTGGCTGGCGCCTTAGCCCGTTGAGCCAGAGGACTGAGTCCAGTATCATTTTTTGATAAAAGATAATTAGGCAAGAGTGAAAAATAATAATTTCCAAAATTAATAAGGTATCATCTTTCTTTTGTGTTTCTGCTACTCGGCTCAACTTTGACTTTATATGCCTTATTAAAGAAGCTAAGGACCATTAAGATAACTCAAAACATTTCAGTAAAATACGTGAATTTTATGTGATTGGTTGAAAAAATATATAAAGACTTTAATCTGGCATCTCTGTATCTCAAGTTTACATATAATAACAGGATTTTACTGCAAATTAGAGCATCCAAATTAATAAGTATTTCATAATCAAATTTTGAAAAATTCTAGTGAAGGAAAACTCATTCTAGACATCCTCTGAAACTATCTTTGTTATTTATAATAAGCAATTTTGTAAATGCTGAATGTACAATAGCATATTTGGGTTTTTTTTTTTTCTATCCCTAGAGGATAACTGAGGCACTTCTACAAAATACCTTATCAGTATTCCTCAAAACTGTCAAGGCCATAAAAAACAAAGAAAGTCTGAGAAACTCACAGCCAAAAGAGGATTTATTGCTGAACATCCTATAGTTGATAGGACAGCCCTCCCTCTCACCCCCCAAACAAAGAATTATCTGGGTTAACATGAGTTTTAGAAACACATTATCCACTGTATTTCCTCTTCCTTGAAGGATGTATAGCAAAGAATTGAGTTTAATCTATGTTTATTTTCTTTTTCATCTCATCGTAGACTCACTACCAAGTGGTTTTCCTATGCATTTTCCAATCTCAAAAATAAGATCTAAGAAAATTGAAGGTACTTCTAAATACCCAGAATTTTATAAAACCAGAAAGATATTTTGAGCAATTAGAGACAAAGTGATAACAAAATGTTAGGTCCTACATTCAGATAATATCTTGCATATTGGTGTGTGGTTTCACACTTCTGAGATTACCTCAATAAGTTCACTGGATTTTAATTTGTATATTATAATTCCAACCAAATCTTATGACATTTTATGAATTATAGTAGAATCCTAATTCTTTGAAATCTAAAAAGAAAGCTACTGATAAGATTGATGGGAGGGATACATCATCAGCTAGAATGAACTGTGTGAAATAAAGAACAAGGAGTATGTGATCTCATGACTTTTAGTGAAAGATTCTGACTTATAGGTTTCATTTGTTAGTGTGCCTTTGAGGATCTTATGCATATTAAACTTTACTTTCATAGTCTTGGGAAAAAACCCTATTTATAGCAGGTATGAGTTTTCCATTTTTGAGAGTTTTTATATTCTGAAGACTTATTTATTTGAACTTTATGTGAATCAAATTCTTATTTTTATATGCACGATTGTTCTTTAAAGATGATTCTAAAGAGGTACAAAGCCTACCTCACAAAAGGTTAGTAAGGATTCATGGCTTCAATTATTAGAAAAATTATATCTAGTTCCTTCTTCTTTTGTTAATATCTGCTAAAAGAATGTGAACCAGACCGTGCTCATTTTACTGAGTTGCTTTAAGGTATTTGGTCAGTCAAGCTGAATTGTTAGCATGATCCTCAATTAAAATGGATCATCTAATAAATGATATAACAAGTTCTTCCTGAAGATAATGGAAAAACCTCTCTGAGTACTCTTCAGATCTCAAAAGAAGCTAATGAGTGGGAACAACTTGAGAGTTATAGTCAGAATTAGATGCATGGCTTAAACTATGCTTTTTCAAATTTTCAATCTGTTGTGAACCAATAATTTTGTTAAATGCAATAAAAGTGAATAACCAGAGAAATGAAATAAACATGGAGAAGCCATAATTTCAAAAATTAGATTCAATAGATGTAATATTACATTCTGTCAAATTCCAATAAAGGTTTCTAAGTACTTATTCTCTATTTTTATATTCATCTTGACACAGCCTCGTAACAGTTGGTGGACCACCAGAGAGAGGACTGTGAAACAGACTTGTGTAGCACTGATTTCAGTAGAAATTATTCAAACTAAAAAAATTTTCTACTGTTTACATATCAACCTTTCCTAAATACAGATTCTTTTTAAATACTGTCTTCTCTTCAAAGATTTCCTTGACTTTCCCTAGATGACCTGGGCAATCCATGCATTGTGCTCTTGCTGAACTCCAAAGGAGTTTCCATTATATCAGCTATATCAATTTATTTATTTTATTTGAAGAAAATATAAAAAATAGTTCTTAAGAGCTAGAGAGTTAGGATTGTTCTTAACACATAGACACTAAAATTTGTTTTAATGAATGAGATAAAAATGAATGAATGAATTACAGCAAAATCCTGAGGCTTTAATATCAGTACACACTTGATAAAGGCAAATTTCATTTTGCAGAAAGAAAAGGCAGTTTTAAAAGTTAGAGTTATATGAATCTAATTCTTATCCTTAATAGACACATGAACACGTGCACATTTCATAACTTTATAACACAGATTGTTGGGAGTGAGGAGTATATGGACATGGATAAGACAAAAAATTCAAACCACTTAAGAGAACTTACTAGCAACATTGGTTTTAAATAATTTTTAGCAGTGAGGGAGTACAAGGTGGAGATGGGGAAGGGAATTGAAAACTAATACCCCAAGAATTTTAAGGTACCCTGTACTGTATATATTTTTTCTTGTCTCTGCTCTCCAACTATAAACATTTCTGTATTCTATCATTATCCTAATTCAATTTATTTCACTATATATTTCAAGGCAGTGTAGTGTTTGGCACCTTGGAAAATAAAAAGGAGCTTGAACGTGAGGTTATGATCTACAGAAATACATAAAATTACCTAACAGATAAAGAAAAATACATTAGGTACAAAGTACAATAAAGGCATGAATGAAGAAGAAAATTTTTTTTTTTTGGAGACAGAGTCTCAAGCTGTCACTCTGGATAGAGTGCTTTGGCATCATAGCTCACAGCAACCTCCAACTCTTGGGATCAAGCGATTCTTTTGCTTCAGTTTTTCTATTTTTAGTAAAGACAGGATCTCACTTTTTGCTCAGACAGGTCTTAAATTCATGTACTCAAGCTTATTCACCCACCTCGACCTCCCAGAGTGCCAGAATTACAGGTGTGAGCCACTGCACCCGGCTGAAGAAGAAATTTTCAAATGTGGGTAAATTATTGTAAAATTAGTAGTGTTTAAAGAATATTTTTCAAATTTTTGTGTTTCCTGTGAAACAATCTGGATGTGTTTAGGGCAGTTGTTGAAGATGACACATCTATGTTAATGTAAAGTGGTTTATTTTCTTTAAGTAATAAAACCAGTAGAGAGTGAGTGAACATATATTGACCTAGCTCAAGCAACTCATCAATAAATGGACAGATTTAGCTCCCAAAGCAATAAATGAAACTAAAATAAAGGAAAATGGTAACGAATTTAGTGGCCTATAGTCTTTTGCCTTTTATTCGTATATAAGTAGGCAAAGGAATGTATAATTTGCAGTACTTCCCCCCTGAGTCTACTTAACTATTTCCTTTGCATTTCATCTGTAAGCAACTGGTTTAGAAGAGAGAACTAGTAGAGAAGTCTAAAGTTCTAGGATGCTGGCACTACCTTTGGGGAATGTTCAGATCTTGCATCACTTCTTGGGTATGGGCCTATATTTCCAGTTCTCACAGAGAAGCAGATCCCTGGCAGAAGGCAGATAGACAGAGCCAGACTGAGTCACAACTGGAGAATCAGGAAAATTGTTTTTTAAAGGAATGAAAGTCCTTAGTAGGGTCAAATTTCTATAGCAAAACAGGAAGCAGTGAAAAATATATTTAAATCTGTATCACATTTGAGGAAACTCATCCTAATAGTTTCACATAGTTCTGCCGTGATGAATAAATCAGTGTGGATTCATGTGGAAATTACATCTGTTAATTTTCTTTCACCAACATAGACTGATAATCTTCTGGTATATTTTAACCTCATCTGCTAGCATTATGATACTCTTTAAGTAAGGGTCATAGAATAAGTGCTGGTCATGATATTAAATGAATGTTAAAGATCACAATAAATACCACAGACTTTCTTTTTTGTCCCCCCTCCCTTTTTCTGGTTAGAAGTGTATTAAATAAATTACCTTTTAAGTTATGAATCCTTTGGTGGCGCCTGTGGCTCAAAGGAGTAGGGCGCCGGCCCCATATACCGGAGGTGCTAGGTTCAAACCCGGCCCTGGACAAAAAAATGCAAAAAAAAGTCATGAATCCTTTATATTGAAAGGAATAAAAATTAAATCAGTACTGTTGAAAAACTGAGGACATGGTTTTATGACTGTTTTGTAAAACTTAATTCCATTTGTTAATTTATACTTAATTATATTTATTAATCTTTATGTCTTTTAAATATTTATTTTATTTCTTTTTCTTTTTCTTTCTTTTTTTTTTTTTTTTTCAGTTTTTGGCCAGGGTCGGATTTGAACTCGCCACGTCTGGTATACGGGGCCGACGCCCTACTCCTCGAGCCACAGCTGCTGCCCTATTTCTTTCCTTTTTCTTATCATCCCTCTCTTCTACCCTTTTATTTCTTAGCAGCTAGAATAGGTAGTTGGTGTATTACTTCCCTGTTTACATTTAAATGTCCCGTTTAGGAGAAACCTATCCTTTGTCTCTTTGTACCTAAAAATTTACATTGCCTCACATATACGTGAGACTTAAGCAAATTTACCACAGTGCTTGACAGAAAGAATGATTATAAGGGTTAAATGTAAATGTTTTGGTTTGACACAAACACTAATATCTAAATACAGATATTTTTGGTTAAACATGCCCAAGTATTTTTGCTGCCATGTTCAAATGATGAAAGATAAAAATATGTTGTGTAAGCTCCAGTAAGAAAGAGTACCTTTGCAACTGTAGTGTGAGTGATTTAAGAATTTTCAAGGGTAATTTTGAATATATCCTATTTTTGCTTTACTCATTTACTTTAAACAAGCTCAATTCTTGCTTTCATATTTTACTCAGCAGATATATATATACAAACTATAGTGGAAATAAATTATATATAATAAATATATAATTTATTTCCACTATATTTTTATTTTTATTTGAGTAAAGTAAGGCTAAGGAGTTAAGTGTCTTGATGAAAGGCTGTCAACTATACAGATGTAGGTGGGAACAGAAATGATCTTTTCCTGATTTTAAAGCTTACATTCTATCCTGCAATCCAGAGCACTTCCAATTTGCCAACAGTCAATATAGTACTTTTATCATAGCAAATCATTAAACATTTCCTATCTAATTAACTACACTTGAATAGCTAATTGAAAGTGATCTTTTCAATAATGTCCGATGTGGATTATACAAAGTTATGAACACTCTAAAGAGAAAAGTCAAGGTATAACATGAGAAGATATTTGCAACATATAAAATAAAAGATGAAAACTTTAAAGAAGTTATGAGTTAATTAAAGACAAAGCATCCCATAGAAAATGAGTGTAATCAGCCTTATGTATCCAGGGGTTTCACATTCACAGAGTCTACCAACCATGGATAGAAAATATTTGGAAAAAAATACCACAAAGTTTCTATCCCTGATTATCAGAGAAATGCAAATCAAAACCACCCTGAGATATTCACCTAACCCCCGTGAGACTAGCCCACATCACAAAGTCTCAAAGCTGCAGATGCTGATGTGGATGTGGAGAAAAGGGAACACTTTTACACTGTTGGTGGGACTGCAAACTAATACAACCTTTTTGGAAGGAACTATGGAGAATCCTCAAAGAACTCAAACTAGACTTCCCATTTGATCCTGCAATCCCATTATTGGGCATCTACTCAGAAGAAAAACATTCATTTTATCATTAGGACATTGCAGTAGACTGTTTATTGCAGCTTAATTTACAGTCACCAAAGCGTGGAAACAACCTAAATGCCCACCAATCCAGGAATGGATTAATAAGCTGTGGTATATGTATACTATAGAATACTATTCAGCATTAAAAGAGATGGAGACTTTATGTCTTTTGTATTAACCTGGATGGAGGTAGAACACATTCTTCTTAGTAAAACATCACAAGAGTGGAGAAGCAAGAATTCAATGTACTCAATGCTAATATGAAGGCAGTAGATGTACTAATACCAGGGGTGGGGAAGGGGAATGAGGGGTGAGGAGAAGGGAGGAGAGAGGGGGATTGGGGGGGTCACTGTGTATGGCACACCTCTTGCTGGTGGGACACAATTATAAGAGGGACTTTACCCTAACAAACGCAATCAGTGTTACCTAATTATTTGTACCCTCAATGAATCCCAAACAATAAAAAAAAAAAAAATGTGGGTTTCAAGAAACTTAAAAAAAACAAACCACAAAGTTCCAAAAGGCAAAACTTACATTTGCTGTATATTGAGTACTGCATTGAATCCACATGAACAAGGTGTTATGTAAGCATTGTAAGAAATAATATAAGTAATCCAGAAAGGAGGATGTGATGTAGATAGGTTATATGCAAATACTGTGTCATTTCATGTCAGGGACTTTGGGCATCCTCTGATTTGGGTAACCTTGGGGACATCCTGTAACCAATCCCCTAGGGATGCCGAGGAAATTCTATAAATGACTTCAAGTAGGACCTCACAAAAGAGGAAACAATGTACTACTGCATCAGAAGATGTTCAGCCTCATTTGAAATCAGGAAAATGCAACTTAAAACCACAAAGAAATACCATCACACATCAGATCAGTAAACATTAAGAAAGGTTGACATTAGCGTTGAAGGAGATGAAGAGCAATAGGAATTCTTACTTATATCTCATAGGACTGTAAATTGGTACAAGCCCTTTGAAAAATGCTTTGACATTACCTAATAAAGTTAAACATGCTCGTAGCCTATGACCCAGCATTTCTGCTTTACGTATTTACCCTAGAGAAATTCTGAAATATATGTACCAAGAGACATGTACAAAAACATTCATATGAATATTATTCATAATAATAAAAAAATGAAATAATGCAAATGTTTGTTATTGGTAGATAGGTTAAATGATAGTTACAAAGTAGTAAATATTCGTTTAATGGATTAAATTATAAAATGTAGTGAATTGTAACAAGCATAAATTGCAAGTATAAAAACAGGATTTTTAAATTGCTGTTTGTGTGGTCATTGTATGTGAACTTTATGACCTCCTAAGTGATCATGCCAACTAACACAGCAGTGGTTCTCAACCTGTGGGTCAAGACCCCTTTGTAACAATGAAAATACATCCTGCATATCAGATATTTACATTACGATTCATAACAGGAGCAAAATTACAGTTATGAAGTAGCAACAAAAATAATTTTATGGTTGGGGTTCACCACAACATGAGCAACTGTATTAAGGGTTGCAGTATTAGGAAGGCTGAGAACCACTGATTTATAGGAACTAGCACTGGGAAATGGGTAGCAGTATAATATAATCCCAACAGGTGATATGAGAAACTGTGTTTCAGTGACAGCTGCCAGTAGTTTGAGATAGTCTGACTAGGAGAAATGAAGACATTTAAGATTATTATTTATAGGCTTGGAGTTTATCAGTATCCCACATGACTGTCATTAACAGGAGATGGCCCATCATAACCGTAGGTGGATATAGTTTGAGGGAAATAACATTTCTTTTTAGTACAAAACATATCATAAGAAAATAAGAATAAAACCTTGTGAAAGGGTTGGTTTTTAGATGACAAAAAGAATGTATACAGCATTATAATTGTAGTTCTAAATGATACTAGGAAATTGAGAAAAAATGTTATTTCCTAATATCTAAATGTTAAGAATCTGTTGGTATCATCTGTATTAACAAACAATCTTAGAATACTGCTACCACTTGTGGACTGTATCACTTAAAAGGTAAATGGTAATTTTTTGGATGTAATCCCTAGGATAACTATATGTATATGAATGTACACCTGTATAAAAGAGAAGATTGCATGTCTTAGTTCAGGATGCTACAACAATGATGATAAACAAACCAAACTGGCTGACTTAAACAATAAACATTTATTTCTCTGGAGCTTGGGAAGTCCAAGATCCTAGTGCTGGCAGATCCAATGTCTGGTGAGAGCCTGCTTCCTGATTTGCAGATGACTATCTTCTCATTGTGTTCTGACATAGTAGGGCTTTCTCTTGTTTGTTCTTCTGATACATGAAGATTTCAATCCCATGACCTAATTATTTTTTAGAGACACCACCTCCAAAAAACTAGGAAAAAGATCAAGAGAGCCTTCTAGAATCCTGGAAATGTTCTGTGTGGTGATTTGGGTGGTGAATATGCATACATGAGAACTCATGGAATTGTATATTTTTAGGTATGTAGACTTATATATTTTATACCTTGGGGGAGGGACCCAAACTATGAAAAGAATTTAGAGTAGAACCTCCATAAATTGACCACCCAAAGGATTGTTGCAAACTGGTCAACATACGAAGGTGGTCAACACAAGGAACTAACATTGAGTGCGTGTGGTACATCTGGTCTATGAAAATTAGATCGACTTAAGGAGGTGGTCAACTATGGAGATTCTACTGTATTTCCATCTAAATGCAGGAAGATGAGGAGATTAACTTCTATCTTTTTATAGTAGTAGTTGCTATAGCTACCCAAACTACAGTATAACTTGACTTATTTGGAACTTAGCTATTTGGAAACCTCACTTAACCAGGTCATAGAAAATAAATTGCAAATTAAACCAAAAGATGAAAGCAAATACCTTTGAGCAACTAAGATAATGTTGCACAGAAAAGATGCCATTGGCTAAAACTTAAACATTTTAATCAGTGACATCTCCTGGAATTATATATTTTTATTTTGCACTTACACCTACTAATGATACCTACTAAGGTAATCTTGCCCTCAAGCAGATAGTATATTAAATGAGACATATTAATTGCTCTGGTCATGCATTTATTCTGACCTTTTTTGTAAAGGCAACTTTGCTATTGCAATAGTCCAGGTATTTTCAAACTTCATTTTAGCTGTGGAACTTTTTCTTCAAATGTTATTTCATGTGTAAGTTGATTTTTCTCATGTGTAAGTAACAGTTAAAAGTAAAACTTCTGGTTGTAGCAAAAGTAAGGGCTCTCCTCTCTCATTTGGTACTTTATTTGAATATTAAGTAACTTGCTTTAAATCACTCAACAGGTATGTACATGTAGTAGGCCAGTGTATGTATTCACATGTGGCAGAAACAGTTTAGGTGCTCACCATACTTGTGTTTGTTTCTTTGCTTTGGGAATGGATCGAGGCTACATTTCTCAGGCTATCTTCCATTAGCTGTGGCCATGTGTCTGAGTATAACCAAGAGAGTATGGGTGAAAGTGATGTATACCACTTTCAAACTGGCTTCTATGGGTTGTTTGTTCTCTCCTTTCTTCTCTGTTGTACTTGTTGGATGGAGAAAATGCCAGGGAGGCTGGAAAAAAAAAAAGAAACAGCCTAGATCCTGAATATTCCATTGGGCCATATGTGATCCTGAATACTCCTTTGGACCAGTGTGGGAAATAAACTTCTGTTTTGTTTAACCAACTCCTTGGTAAGATTTGGATGTTTGTTGAGTAGCTAATTTACCTTATAAATACACTAGGTTTGTGTGACTGTAAAACTTCAGCTTATTATCCTAGTATACTAAGGACTTTTATAATAGGAGGATTAGAAAGTCATAAAGATAGTTTCTTCTCTGTCAGCTCTATTCCTCTCCTCGAAAACAAAAAAGTTTGCCTCAGCACTTGTAGCTCAGTGGTTAAAGCGCTGGCTGCATACACTGGGCTGGTGGGTATGAACCCGGCCCGGGCCTGCCGAGCAACAATGACAACTACAGCAAAAAAAAAAAAAAAAAAAAAAAATAGCCAGACGTTATTGTGAGTGCATATAGTCCCAGCTACTTGGGAGGCTGAGGCAAGAGAATCACGTAGGCCCAAGAGTTTGAGGTTCCTGTGAGCTATGATGCCATGGCTCTCTACCAAGGGTGACATAGTAAGATTGTCTCACCATGCACTCTACCGAGGGTGACATAGTGAGACACTGGCTCAAAAAATATAAAATAAACTACAATAACTAAAAGAAGCAACAAGAAAAAATAGCCGGGCATTGTGGTGGGTACCTGTAGTCCCAGCTAGAGGCTAAGGCAAGAGAATCACTTAAGCCCAAGAGTTTGAGGTTGCTGTGACCTAGGATGCTACAGCACTCTAATGAGGGCAACATAGTGAGTCTCTATCCCTCCTGCCCCCCCCCAAAAAAAACCATAGAAAAGTATTATGTTTACTTTAGTTAAATCAGCTTTGACAATTTAAAAGTTATTTCACCTGGCCTCTTAAACTTGCTAAAGATACAAATGATTATCACTAAATTAGTAAGTAGGAATAATTAGACTGGAAGACTTCTAGTATCTTTCTAGTTGTACCTAAAGTTCTAAATATGAATGCGTTACTTATATGAGAATAAAGATGTATTCTTTTGCAAAATAATTTCAGCAAAATAACTAAATCTGTTTAGTACAACATATTTTCTGTTTTCCCAACCTATGATCACAAGTAGTAACTTAGAATTAAAATGCTTGGGTGGCGCCTGTGGCTCATCGAGTAGGCACCGGCCCCATATACTGAAGGTTGAAACCCGGCCTGGGCCGAACTGCAAAACAGAAAAATAGCCGGGCGTTGTGGCAGGTGCCTGTAAGTCCCAGCTACTCCGGAGGCTGAGGCAAGAGAATCGCCTAAGCCCAGGAGTTGGAGGTTGCTGTGAGTTGTGTGACGCCACGGCACTCTACCAAGGGCGATAAAGTGAGACTCTGTCTCTACAAAAAAAAAAAAAAGAATTAAAATGCTCTTGACATTTTTTGGCTCTAATAATCATTTTAGAGATTGACAATGAGAGGAAAGGGTTGGATTAATTTAGAAGTCCTTAGGAAAGACCAGGTCTCAGATTTTACAGTTATAGAGTTTTATAGTCTTAATACCATCACATCATCAAATTCACTATATTGTCTACTCTAAGTCTTCCATTTGTATTAGTTAAATGTGAAGAAGAGTTATAAGAGAGATGTGGAAATTTACTTTTTTGAGTTCAAATGGATTTGATCTTTTCATTGATATACAGTGTTTTGTTTTGTTTTTGATACAGAGTCTGACTCTGCCCAGACTGAAGTACAGTGGCTCATAGCTCACTGCAACCTCAAACTCCTGGGATCATTTAGCTGAGACTACAAGTACATGCCGTGATGTCTGGCCAATTTTTCTATTTTTAATAGAGATTGGGTCTTGTTCTTGTTTAGCTGGTCTCAAGACCTTGAGCCACCATGCCAGCTATAATGTATGTTCTTTCCTGGGCAGACTGCTGTATCATCATAGCTCACAACAACCTCAAACTCCTGGACTCAAGCAGTCCTCCTTGCCGCAATCGTCCAAGTAGCTGGGACTATAGGTGTGCACCACAACGCCCGGCTACTTTTTCTATTTTTAGTAGAGACAGGATCTTGCTCTTGCTCAAGCTAGTCTCCACCTCCTCAGCTGAAGCTGTTCACTGGCCTCAGCCTTCTAGGGGCTAGGATTACAGACATGAGCCATCATGCCTGACCTACAATGTATTTTGTAATGAGACTGATTCATAAACCATGGAAGAAATTTGCGACATTTTGTGTTCTATTCCTGAGGTCTGTTTTTACTGTGTAAGTCTTAAATTAATAGACCAAAGGACATCTCTAGATACATGTATAACTGCAGCTGTAAAATTAACATAAATTTAGAGAGAAAAAAATAAAGAATGTGATTATTTGAATTTATTATTGCTTTTGATGTAAAGAATATTTTATTGAGTCCAATCAACTACGGTAAAAATAATTGAAGGAGATAAAAGAGTTGAAACAACTATGGAGTCTAGCAATTATAAAAGTGTTCTATGGAAACCATGTAGCAACAAGAAGTGGCACCTTTAATTTTTAAAAAATAGACTATTTTTTTAGAATAATATTAGGTTGACACAAAATTGAGGCGAAGGTACAAAGAATTTTTATTTACCTAATACTCCCTCTTCACAGCTTCCTCCACTATCATCATCTCACACCAGAAAATTGTTAACATGGATGACGTTAGATTGACACACCTTATTACCATCCAAAGTCCATAGACAGATTAGGATTCACTAGAGATATTGTATATTTTATGAGTTTTGACAAATGTACAGACATATGTCAGAGATACTATGGATTTGGCTCCAGACCACTGCAATAAAGTAAATATCACAGTAAAGTGAGTATCACAATAAAGTGAGTCATATGAAGTTTTTGATTTTTCAGTACATATAAATGTTATGTTTATACTATACTGTAATCTGTTAAGTCTGTAGTAACGTGTAAAAAATGTACAAACCTTAATTAAAAATATTTTATTGTTAGAAAAATTGCTAACAATCATCTGAGCCTTTAGCAAGTCATAAACTAATAAACACTAGTAGAATATCTAAGACTTAATGTCACAGCTATGCTATTTAAGCCTGAACTTCTCAAATGTGTTCTGTGGGCCCTACTTTGGAAAATACTAATTTGAGCAGGTTATGGAGTCCTGAACTAGAAATTAGGATATACCTGTGTTCTTATCTTTTTGCTGTTAATTAAGCAGTTATGGAAAAACCCCTTCTTTCTGTCTTTTTGGATTATTTATAATATGAAAGATTCGGTTTAGTTGATTGGTATGATTTATCCAATTCTCCTCTGTAATTCTGATTCAGTAGTTTAGTACTAAGGTTTTAATTTTTACTATGTATAGATTTTAAATACATATATATTAAATTTTTCTATTTTCAAAGGAATAAAAACATTTTATTATAAAATATCATATACTACAGAAATCAATAATATAAAAAGTGTTATCTATAATTCTAAAAGAAAATAACAAAAGATTTTCTCCTGATGCATATGGTTCTACTACACACATATTAACATATTAATGATCATCTTTAACAAAAGTAAGATCATGCTCTGCTTTTTATAGTGTATCTTCCTTTTCTATTCTATGTGTTGGACCTCTTTCCATATAAATTTATCCCTTAGTTTTAACCATAAACATTTCTAATGGTTAAAAATTAAAACTAAAGGTCCAAAGTGCTTTCTTTGTTGTACTCCCCACAGGCAATCACTCTTTAAAGTTTGTGTTTCTTTGTAGTCTGTGCATATGTGTGTGTTTTATTGTGTGTGTATGTATATGTGCATGATTTATTTAGTCACTCTCCTATATCGATGTTTATTGACACCTGCATCATTTCCTTTCATTATAAAGTACTGCAGCCCCAGTGTGATGGCTCACACCTGTAATCACAGGGCTTTGGGAGGCCGAGGTGGGAAGGCAGCTTGAGACCAGGAGTTCCTGACCAGTCTAGGTCATAGACCAAGAACTTGTCTCTGCCAGGCATGGTGCCTCACACCTGTAATCGTAGCACTCTGGGAGACTGAGTGAGGCAGGTGCATCACCTGAGCTCAGGATTTCAAGACCAGCTTGAGCAAAATGAGTCCTCATGTCTACGAAAAATAGAAAAACTACCTGGGTGTTGTGGTGGGCCCCTGTAGCCTCAGCTACTAGAGAGGCTGAGACAAGAGGATCACTTGAGCCTAAGAGTTTGAGGTTGCTGTGAGCTATGGTGATGCCACTGCACTCTAGCCTGGGCAACCTAGGGAGACCCTTGTCCTTTGTTTAAAAAGAAAAGTACTATAATTTCTTTAAGACTCTTTTATTTTTAATTATTATGAGTCTATAATAGTTGTGTGTGTATAAACTGTGTATATAATGTGCGTGTGTATGTGTGTGTGCATATATATATATATATATATATATATATTTTGTCCATAAAGTTTGTGTGCAATTAAAAAAAATTTTTTGTGTGTGTATACATATATATATATAGAGAGAGAGAGAGAGAGAGAAAACATGATGTTTTGATATAGGCTACAGTGTGGAATTATTCAATCAGGGAAATTGCACAGAAGTTCTACAATTTATAGATACTGTATATGTGTGTATATATACACTTGTTTACACATGAGTAAGAATGTAAACGCAGATGATTGTTGGAGTTTAATTGTGCTTAATTTATATGTTATAGATTATCTTTGCTGTCTTTAGGAAGAAGTTTGGCTAGCATTACTCTACCTTTATTTCTTAGCATACTACCATGAGCACTGCCTACATCTCTATGTGATACTACAGTCTCACAGAATATTTCAGGCACATATTCTCCTTTGTCTCAAAATCCAGTTTTCCATTTTGTGACCCTAACTGACTCATACATGAGTCTTGAGAACTTCTTTAGTCCTGTTAAAATCTATTTACACACAGCGTGTTATTCACAATTTGTTCAATGGACCAGTGGCATAGGTATTACCTAGGCTAGGAGCTTAGAAATGTAGATTCTCCGGGCCTACTCCTTTTGGACTACATTGAAATCTACATGATTCATCCACATATCACAGTGTGAGAAGCATTGGTCTAGAAGCAGAGTTATTGCTTTGTTTGGGGGGGGCCTGTTCCCTGTGCCCATTGCATGAGTTTGGCTTTTTGTTTCTTGTTCTGATTTAGGGAAGAGGAAGAAAATAAAAACACAAAAAAAGTTTGAATAAAGGAGCTGAATTTACTAAGGATAAGAGCTACTTCCCCCTTCTTTTATTGTGCCTTACAGTGGTAGGATCTCCTGTGAATTTTTAACACACCAGGTGGCAAAAGAAATGCTACAGTTTTATTAGATTCTTGTCTTGCTTTTCATGTGTCATTGTTGAACTTTCTGAATATTAGTCCCCTACCTCCATCTTCCCCATAAGCCCTGTAGTTTTATTGTGCAATTTTTTTAGTGATTTTTTGGAATGCATGTTAATTATGGAAGAATTGAATACAGATCAAAAGATTCTCAAAAGAAATCAGTTCCATCTTTTATGCTTTAGATTTCATAAAAATCCCCTTGCTGTTCACTTTCCTAATAGTCTATATTTTCCCTTTCCTAATGTAAGCCTTTGCTGATGACTGAAAGTGTCCTATTCTTTGTTCTTCTAGTCCTGGTATGGTGCCTGATAAGTGGTAGATGCTCAATAATAATTTGAAATATGACTGTTAATTTACGTATTTGCATATTTATTCAGAGAATTTTTTTTTTTTTTTTTGGTAGAGACAGAGTCTCACTTTATCGCCCTGGGTAGAGTGTCGTGGCGTCACACTGCTCACAGCAACCTCCAGCTCTTGGGCTTAAGCGATTCTCTTGCCTCAGCCTCCTGAGTAGCTGGGACTACAGGCGCCCGCCACAGCGCCCGGCTATTTGTTTTTGTTTTTGTTTTGCAGTTCGCCCGAGGCCGGCCTTG
>CAUYON010106179.1:0-17412 GCA_963573935.1 Arctocebus calabarensis | reverse complement strand
CTTAGTGACTCAAAATTAGCCTTATGGACTCTAGATTTGGAGAGACAATAGGACTCAGATTTTGACTAAAAAATCAGTTTATAACAGGAAGAGAAAGAGAATTTCTCTGGTTAAAAAAGCACTTAATCAAAGACATTGAGCAGGGCCGTCACTCAGGAGCACCCCCAGACCTGCCCCGCATGCTGCATTTAACCTTGATCTTCCTCCAGTGCAGAGAGTTACAGGCAAAGGGAGATGGTTAAAAGCTGTGGACTCCCAAGTTGAACTTTCCTCCTCCAAATCCCTCTCACTAACTGGCAATGGCAAATCCTGGGAAAGATGCTTAATTAAGACTGGAGGAATAAGAGGATTGTTATGAGGAATAAAGAAGATGTCACGCAGACACATTTAATGGAGAGTAACTCTCATGGTTTGCATTTTATGGATGAAGACAAATTTATAATTGGTAGAGCTGAGGTTTGACTCCAATTCCACTTTTCCCATTTCACCGTGAAGCCACTGCCAAAGAAGATAGAGAGGAAAAGTAGAATTTAGCGCATAATCAATGCAATCCCTCCAATCATATTCTTATTTAGAAGCAATAACATTTCACTAGCTTACTTTTTAGGATGTAGGTTCTGCTGCTAAGAATCAAAATATCAGTGACTTACACAAGACAAGTTTATATTCTTACAAAGAAACAGACCAAGCATAAACAGTACAGAGAAACATGGTGGCTGCACTCTGGCAGTGACATGGACACTTAACACTGCCCTGTCAACTTCAATACATGATGACTTACCCTGGCTGCAGCCAGCATGTCCCCATCCCAGCCGGCAGCTGAGGAGAGTGGGAAGCATGAGGTGTCCCTTAAAGAAAGGCGTGACCTAGAATCGTCCATATCACTTCTACCCACATCCCGTTGGCCATACCCAACTGCAAGGGAGGATAGCAAATTCGGGCAGCTCTCTGTATCCGTAGGTTCTGTACCCATGGAGTCAACCAACCATGGATTAAAAACATTCAGAGAAAAAACTGCATCCAAACTGGAATGTGCAGATTTTTTTCTTGCCATTATTTCCTAAACAATATAGTACAACAACTATTTCCATAGCATTTGTACTGTATTAGGTATTATAAGTAAGCTAGAGATGATTTAAAGTACATGGGAGGATGTGCACAGGCTCTACACAAATCCTATCCCATTTTCCACCAGAGACGAGCGCCCGCTGACTTTGGGTGCTCCCCGCCTTCAATGTCCTATCTCACTGCCAGGCTGTCCACTAGCATTTTCCTTGACTGGCAGTCCAGCCCTCAGAGCCTCCTGCTCTCCCATTCCTGCCTGGCCTTTCCTCTGCTCCCCTTGCTGCTTCTTCTCTGTATCTGACCCTTGATTTTTATAAAATTTATTTAGAGAGAATGAGGTGTAATAAAACTGGTTTAAGGGAAGGTTTGTCAGAACTCTTGTGACAAACCCGTGTTGGCTTTTCAGTTGTGCTTCTTGCTTGTTTCCTGGTTCTCAATAATGTTAGAGGAGCTACAATTGCTGGTGGGGGGGGGTCTTTCTAGCAGAGGAGAAGATACAGGGTACAGAGAGACAAGTGAGGAGGGAGAATCAAGCAATTAAGAAAATGCTGTCTTGTAAGGAATTGTGCCAGAACAAAAGAAAAACACCTAGTATTTAAAAATAAAAAGAGGAAGCAGATAAGGAATGCAGTGGAAGTGAATATGGGAAAGGCTAACACAATCTGGAGATTAAGGGAAGCTTTAAATCTTGGAGAATAATTATAGTTCCCTAGCATGAATGTCTGGAGGGAGCATCAGGCTTTGTTCTAGTTTAAAGCATGATTCGGAGTTGGGGAAGGGTCTCCAGTTTGTTAAGGCCGTGGTTAAATTAAAGTTGGGGAGCACAGGATCTGGAGTTAGTATGCAGTTCATCCTCCTGCGAGCTGAAAAGAAAGCCATTAAGATGCTGGTCAGCCAGGGCTCTCTGGCAGAAAGAAACAGAGAGCTGAATGTTGGTCTTCAGGCAGACCATTCTAATAACTAATCCTCTTTGTAACGGTCGATTTACATGTTAGAAGATCTAAAAGGCAGGAAGCGTAGAAATGGGCTTTGAATTTTTTTCCTTAGATTTTGTTTCCAATTAATCTTTCTGAGACAAGAATCGCAATCCACCACAAACTGTTTTGAAGCTTTCAAGAGCAGGTTTTGCCACTTTGGATAAGATGCTAACATATTAAAAAGGAAGAAAACAACTTAGTGCTTGGTCGGATATTTTTCCTCCTCAAATATGAAAACAAGCTCTCAATACCAATAAAAGAGCAGTATAGAAATTTTATGTAAAGAAGACTTTGGGTAGCTCACTTAGAATCATAGGACTGGTAAGAACTACCTAGATTTTTTAGAGATGAAGAAATTAAGGCCCAGAGATGCCAAGTCACGCTCCAAAGGTTGCTCAGCAAATCAGTGGCCGAGTGGGACTAACCCTGACCCCTGATCTCTCTCTACACCCTACAGTCACTGCATCACAGAACTGATCTGTCAGGAAGGAAATGAGTGGCATCCCAGGCATGACTTATTGCTTTGAAATTTCCAAAGGTCTATGCTTGGTCTGAGTAGAAAGGCTAAAGTTCAAAGAAAAACACTTGCTCCCAAGAAAAGAAGATGAACCTGCCCTTGCTGAGTGGAGGCTGTTAGATGTGCTCTTGAAGGCAGTCAGAGGCCCTGTTTCCTGTCCCAAATAGTCTTTTCTACCTCTCTTGTCTCTAGACTGAAAAATTCTCCATTATTATTTCCTGAGGCAAAAAATATTTGACAGATGGGAGGTTCTCCATTGCACTATGGTTAAAATGCAAATGTTACCTGAGAAGGAAAGCCTCTGGTATTTTTAGGTCTTAATATCAACCAGCAGTGGCTTTCACCTGTTTGGAGATCATGTACATATTTTAGAATCTGACGAAATCTTTGGCACTTTTCCCTAGAAAATAGGCATGCAAAATTGTGATGTCTTAGAGTCTTAGGGACTCTGGCCTTTAAGTAAATGAGCTTGTCCCATTAACTGGCTGGTTTTAACTAGCAAAGCCTAATGGGAATGGAAATAAGTTTCCCTGGGAGAAAAAGAGCCCCCGAAGAGCTTCCCTGTGGAGTGGGAAGCCAAGATAGAGAATCCCAGGCAAGCGCTGGGGAAGGGGCCAAAGGGGAGAAGTGAGAGAAGCAACTTGGGGGAGTTGGAGGGAAGCCAAAGCCAGAGTTTTCAACTTCATCACCTTGTGTAGGGCTGGCTGCAGTTATGATTTCCAGGCTTTCTTAACTTACTTAGCCGACCTCTGTGATTATTCCGAAGTCATACTCCTCCTTGGAATCCTTCCCTCATACACACTGCCTGTCAAAGGCAGCCCTGTGCCGGTGAGCAAGACGTCCCGAAGAGAGCCCAGTCCTTGTTTCCTGGCGTCTTGCCACCTAATGCTGCCCACAGGCCTTTCGGACTCGTAAAAGGGGTGGGAAGCTTCTTAGGCTCTGTTTTGTGGAGATGATGTATCGCCGCAACCTAGACGTGGTCTTGGCAAGCACACTGGCTAGTGATGTATTGATAAACAGTAAAAGAAGTAGTGAATTCCAGGCAAGAAAGTGAATTGGAGAAACTCCAGTGAAGTCAGTTTTTTTTTTTTTTAAGATAGAGGGAATTTGTAATGCTCTGCAGGACACACTGGAGACATGGCTCCAGTGATGGGCTCCTATGATCTGTGCACAGAGCTGCCACAAAGCAGGGCCTGAGCCTCCAGGACACGTACATACCCTCCACTCACTGGCAATTGTACAGAAGTGACTCCAAAATGGAATGTGAGTGCTGAGCAATCATTTCGTGAACTGTTATAAGTTGTAGTGACTATTATCATGGGCTGTCATTCAGGACTCCACTGATTCCATTCTTTCATTTTTTTTTAATGTTCAAGTTCTTACAGACTGAGAATCCTTACAGAAAGAACGGGAGAATGGGAGAATTTGAGTTCAAGGCAACGGGGATATTGGGCTAGATACTGGGAAGCCAGTTGGTTCTAACTAATCAGAACTGTTCAAAAGAATTTATAGCAAACGTATTGCCCACTGGGTAGCTGACAACCCTATGTGGCTATTGAGCGTTTAAAATACAGCCCGTGCAAGCAAATAACTGAATTTTAAATTTTGTTTAATTTTAATTAATTTCAATGGCTACACATGGCCAGCGGCTACCATACTGGATAGTGGAGGCCTGGACTTAGGCCTAGAACAACTCTACAACAGCTGTCGTCCTGGCCTGTGCTGGAGTTGTTGCTCCCCTTTGCTCTTCTCTCCATCCCTCAGTTCAGTGGGAAGGCCTGGCCCTGCAGAGGGTCTAAAATGGAGATTCTAGAACGGATCCTTCATCTCATCTCCAGCTCACCTGATAAACTCCCCCAGGGGCTGATGGGCAGAGGAAGAGTTCCTTTTTACCTTTTTTCCTTACCTTGATCAGGGTGCCGTTCTCCGGGTCTCCAGTCCACCTCTGTCTTACACCCCTCGTGACACTCTGGCTTCAGTCTCTTCTTTGTATGTGAAGCTTCTTAAAATAAATTATTGCCTTTCTTCTTTACTTCTGTCTATAAAATATGCATTTTGGGTGTTCCCCAAGAGCATAGGAAGGCTAGGTTGAAAGCTATAAATCATTATGAGATTTATGGGGAGAAAGACTAAATTTCAAGCTGGAAACAATGTTAGAGTTGATGGTCAACATCCTTATTTCTCCGAAGGGGAAAACTATAGAACCAAAGACTTGCATAGAAAAGGACAGCATTCTTTCGCCTGCTTATTTGGCAAAATGTATACCCCGGCTCTGACACAGCAGCTAGGGTGCTGCAATAAATTACCCCGCCTCCCCCAAACCAAGAAGAGTCGCTGCCTTCCTAGAGCCGACTTCTGGGAGTGATGACTGACAAGGAACGGGTAGACGAGCCAATAGATATCACAATGTCAGGCAGAGGTAAGTGCTGCAAAGTAAAGTAGGGGGAGGGAGCAGCTGGCCAGTGGAGCTCTCTTAGGTAGGATGGCCGGCAAATCCTCTCTAACAGGTGGTATCTGACTTGAGACGTGCATAAAGTTCCAAACTGAGCCACGGGGCTATCTGGGGTGCAGTGAAAAGGCAGAGGAACGGGCAAGGCCTGAGGGAGGAGCACATCGGGCTTCTTTGAGGAACACAGGCAGGCAGCACAGTGAGGCATGGGGGTGGGAGGAGAGTCAGAGGGGTCTGGAGCACAGTATGGACATACTAAATGCGATAGGATACCATCGTGGCCGCCTGTGACATCAGCTCGGACTCACTTATTCGTTATGTGACCAGAAGCAGCCCCACGTGCCTACAGGGGTGATGAGAGTGTTCTATTCTGATGGAAGGGGCGGGCCACTTCTATACTCCAGGCCATCACGGCTGCGCACCAGGCCGAGACCCGTGCTGCCCGAGGGTGCTGTCCATAGGGTGGACATAGAGGTCATATGTAAAGGCTTCCGATTTTTAAATACTGGTTAAAAAATCAAATTAAATATATACACACCCAGAGTACAGGTCAAAGTAAACACACCTGCGGGTAATATCCACCAACAGCGTTTGGATTTTTTAGGTAAAGTACCTGAAAGAAAATTGCAAATGACATCCAAACAAACTCACCAGGAGATATGGAAGAACGGCCAGTGTCATTGCCACCGTATGAGCCCAATCGAGGAGGACATCTACTTTCACAAAGTGTCCCTTCTCCTTAGGGCAGATGGCTGGGACAGACCATTGCTCCCACTAGAACATGGAGACAAAAATAAATAAACTTAAAAAAATCTTCTTAAAAAAGACTTTGGCGATCTGGGAACACACATTGTCCAAGGGAACCAAATCCTAGAGAGGGATGAACTCCTCATGGACTGTGAAGAGACGGAGGCATTCTAGGGACTTTTGCAAAGTCTGACCAGGGGCAGGAAACCACATAACTTTGTCAATTGTTCCCTGTGTCATCTGCCAGGCCCTATGAAGAAAAGATGCACATCCAGCCGCTGACCCAGCATTCCAAAGATTGGAAGACAATGGAAGGTTAGCAGAGGGCATGTCTCTGTTTGGGACACCTGTGATGCAGTCAGTGTTCTGGCAGAGAAAAGTGCCCGACTGTCATAGCACAGTGGTAGGGAACTCTGCTTTTGCCCATCACAGTGGAGGTGAAAGAAAACAAAGCCCTCTAGTTAGAGCAAGCAATGATTAAACCACCACCATCCTCAAAAACAAATCCTTCATGAGCATCTTTTTTGTGTCAGGCACTTCTTGAGTACTGGGTCATCCCATAACTAGGAAGCATCCTGTCTTCTTCCAGAATCAGAATGACTAAACCCATGTGTTGTAATTACTCGTTACGTTCCTGCCACACTATTACAGTGCCTCCCATATGGGAAGCATTCAAAAAATGTTTTCAAAAAACTGACCAAATAAGTAACTGCATTAGTCATTTGTTAATTGGATCTTCCAGACCTTTCAGAATCCAAGCAGAATGCACGGTTCCCTCCCTGCCAGGACTTTCCTTAACAGGCACTTAGCCTCTGCCTGTTGCAGGTCTCCCACAGCAAATGGAAGCTTCATCTCAGTCAGGAAAGTGGGAACATCCTTCCTCCACTTCCTATCCTTTCCTAGAAATTTAGCACAGAAAATTTTGTTTCTATATTAGTACTCTATTGCTTCAAACACATGGAATCAAAGAAGCAAACAAGTGTACTGAACATTACTGTGGCCAAGACTAGGGCTATTCAGAGATATGCCCATCCTTCTTTTTTGTTGTTGCAGTTTTTTTTTTTTTTTTGGCTGAGACTGGATTTGAACCTGCCACCTCCAGCATATGGGGCTGGTGCCCTACGCCTTTGAGCCACAGGCACTGCCCAATCCTTCTTTCTTTTTTAGATACTAAGGTTGTTTATTATTGTAGCATAATATAACCCATCTGGGCCAAATTGATACTTCGTTCCCCCACTATCAATTGAGTTTAAACTGTCCCTTTAGCCTGATCATTATTTATTTCTAATTAGGTACAAATGTTGCCATAAGAATTCAACTTCCTTCCTTTTTTTTTTTTTTTTTTTGAGACAGAGCCTCAAGCTGTCACCCTGGATAGAGTGCTGTGGCATCACAGCTCACAGTAACCTCCAATTCCTGGGCTCGAGTGAGTCTCCTGCCTCCTTCCTAGTAGCTGGGACTACAGGCGTCCGCCACAATGCCTGGCCATTATTTTTTTTTTGGTTGCAGCCATCATTGTTGTTTGGCCGGCTGGGGCTGGATTCGAACCCGCAAGCTCAGGTGTATGTGGCTGGCACCTTAGCCTGTTGAGCCACAGGCGCCGAACCTCAATTTCCTTTCTAACCAAGATCAATAACATGTTCTACCACTGTTTTTTCATCAAACGATACATCACACATTCAGCTCATTTCAGGGCTCACCTGTAGCCTACTTGACTTCGAAGGCAGTTCTGTCTTTATGCTCTGGTTTGCAATATCTTTTGTAGCCTCTGCGTAATACACTCTTAAGATTCATGTGAATTACATTCCCAGCTCCACTCCCCTTCCTACCAGGCCTTAAGGCATTAGGAGAGCAGTCAGTTGGTGCCTTCAATTTCTGGGGACAGTTAATTCTTGTTTACCCACTGTGGGAGGGCATAAGAGGAGGTTATGGGTTGCCCCACATCAAACGCAAGTAAAAGAAATTCTTCTGTGACCAACTGTGGTCGAAGCAATTTGGAGACCTTACTTTGACAGAGTTTAGGCCCAACCCTAACCAAACCGGAGAGAAGCCAGTGGAGGAGCCCCGTCTGCTTCAACCAGAGCAGTTCAGGTGATGATTTGGTCCAAGGGTGGGGATTTTTTCATGTTGGAAGGCTGCATTGATTTAGCTGTAATCAAATAAGGCCGCATGCAAGAAAATTCAATTAGATATTCTTCCCAAGGTGCATATACTATTTACAAAAAACCCTCTAACTACTATGTATTTAATAATTTCAAAAAAAATAAAAATGACTTGTTAACGTTAGCTGACCTTTTAAACTTTGTTGTGTCTGCTTTTTGTTAGAAAGCATTTGAATATTTGGTTGCAGCAAGGAAGTCTATAGTTTCGTTTGATTCTCTAGATGGGTATTGGTCATTTGTGATCTTATGGGGTGTCTTGATTTGGGTTAGGTAGGAGAATGTAGATTCATAGCACTAAGTGGTTAAAAAGAAAGGAGCACTCAATCAATTCCATCTGGAGTGGTTTAGGTGCCTTGGTGATAATCAACTAGGTGAGGCTGAAATGCTAATTTGAGTGTAATGCCATGATTCAAAATCAGGGAATGTTTTGTTGTATTCTGAAGTTAATAGGCCTTTAACGACTGTGTATTCTTCAAAAGAATCACGTCATATTATTCTGTTCATCAGTGAGCTTTGCTAACTGGGAAAAATATACATCCGAAATTTTCTTTACAAGAAAAAGTATTTTTAAAAACATAGCTCTTTTCGAAATGCTTGTATTTTTTGCCACATATCATATATAAGCTTAGTTTTACCTTGCAAAGAAATATTCAAGTCATTTTGATTTCACTTGATATCACACAGAAATGCTGCATTTCTATAGAAATCTTTCAATAATTCACATCGCTGATTCTGTTCTTTGTAAGATTTAGCTATCTTTCTTACAGAGACAAAAATTTTGGCTAACACCTGTCCCCATGAAAACCAATAAACTTTAGAATGATATGGCAAATCTACACTGACTAACTCAGCCTTCAACTTTAGCATGATACAAAACTGAAAATGCTGTGTTGCATTTGCCTAAATTTAGTAATAGTACTTACAACTTGTTGCAAAAGCATCACTTAAAATAGTAGCTTTCTCATAGAAATTTTGCTGATGCAAGATGAGAAGAAATAAGAGGGTCTGGATTTGTTAATATTTTCTTTTATCAGTGCAATAAACGTTTCATGATTTCCCGTCATGGAAGGTACACCGTCTGTACATACTCTCACTAAATTTACCATATTCAGTCCAATTTTATGGCATTTATCATGCAAGTTGTTGAAGATACCTATTTTCTGTGTTCTGTTCACAAGGGCTCCCAAAGTGAGTAACTCTTCATAGCAAAGAAAATCTTCTGTTATGGCCTGAATGAAGTTTAAAATCTGCACAGAGTCAGTATCATCAATTATCAGGGGTTGACATCACGTTATTGGTGTCTAAGCACCCTACAACTTCACCAATCCATTCTTCCACAATTTCTATGTCATTGAACTGTTTCCTTCCCTACCCAGCCCCACTCCCACCAAGTATCTAAGCTACTTTATAGGTTGCTTCAGTGGCATTATTTCCAGGGTTTATTGCTGCTTGAAAGAATTGTCTTTGTTTTTGCTTTTCATCTTTTAATTTCTGCAATACAACCTTTCATACCTCTTCCTCTAATTTAAAATATTTATGGTCCTCATGAGTGTTATGGTGCTGATGACCATTGAATTTCTTTAATTTTGATACCGCAATATCACGAAGCAAGAAAATTGTCTTATTTTAGCAGATATAAGATAATATTGCAATTCCCAATCCTTATTAAAAAATCTTTTTTTTTCCTTCAGTGTTCTCTTGGTCTTCTTTGACATGGGCTGTTAAGCAGACAGAATTTTAAAAAATACTATAAAGCTATGCAACTGTTTACAAATTCAACTTCAAACGGAACCACAGTGCACCATTGTCAAAAGCTGATAACAGAGTGATGTGCTCCGCCCCCATAAACTCTCACCAACCTGCCTTGTGGGGTAGCGGTGGAGGAAGTTAGAACTAAATCATAAGCTAGCAGTTGTCAATTTAGCCTTGCCCTTGGACTGTATTTCTCAACTTTTTTCATTATCACCTCTTAAGGAACATTTCAGATATTTTTCATAATCATTGCCCTCATGAAATTTTAGTAACATAGATATACAGATGGTCTTTGACTTATGATGGTCTGATTTATGATTTTTCAGCTTTATGATGGGTTTATTTGGACATAATCCCATTGTAAATTAAGGAACATCTGCCATGGTTCAAATGTTTTGATTTATGATTTATTAACTTTATGATGGATTTATTGGGACTTAACTAGATGTATTTTGGTTTATGGCATTTTCAGTGTACAATGGGTTTATCAGGACATAATCTGATTGTTGATCAAGGAGCATCTGTACTTTGTATATCTATTCATGTGCTATTTGCATATCTGTGCTTTCTACATAAAACAGTAAGATTTTTTCATCTCTCAAGATCCAGTTTTTGCCCCCATCAAGAATGCATGTCCTAGAATGTTAAAACCTACAGGGCATTCAGGCTCTAACTGAAATACTGGAGTTGGTGTGAGAAATTACATGAGTTTGTGATTGTGCAACAAACCTTTGCAATTTATCTGATTTCTGATTCTTTTGTTTTATAAAAATTCATAGATGTAATAAAATAGTCAGCTGATAAACTTTTGAAACTACATCAGAAAGAATTCAAAGAATTAAATAACATTTCTATAACCAAAACCTTCCATCTCCATATAATTATTTGTAAGAATGATGTTTCCCAAGGCTTTCATAAATAAAAATGGAAAATATTAGTATAATTGGTGCTGAGCATTGACTCATTCTAACACTACATATTATTTATCCATAGAAATAACTAGAATAAGTCCCATTCATTTAGAGATACATTGCCAATAAAATTCAGTTTTCTTGCTTACTAATTCATTAAAGTTTTATGCTGATTTTACCAAAACCATAGTGATAACCAAATTCAGGAGATGTCTTTCAACTCTTGAATCCTTTTAGTTAAAGGAGATTTTAAAAACTCAATAAATTAAAAAGGTTGAAGGTCAGACTGCATATGGATATCTGTATGATATAGATGAATATGTATCTAAGTGTGCCTACATATCATATACAAACATTTATCTTTCTATATCTGCAGGTAAATATACATATTTTGGAGAGAGTGTGATAGTATGGCTAATAAAAGATTAAAAGAATAAAAAATATCATCATAGAATGAAATTATATGGGGGAAGTCAGATGAAAATAAAAGGTCAAAAGGAGGCTGGCACCTGTTGCTCAGTGGTTAAGCTGCCACCCACATGCACTGCGGCTGGTGGGTTCGAACCTGGCCTGGGCCTGCTAAACAAACAAAAAAATAGCTGGGTATTGTGGCAGGCACCTGTGGTCCCAGCTACTAAGGAGGCTAAGGCAAGAGAATCATTGAGCCCAAGAGTTTGAGATTGCTGTGAGCTATGATAGCACAGTACTCTATAGAGGGCAACAAAGTGAGACTCTGTCTCAATTAAAAAAAATAAGTTCAAAAGGAGAATAAATTGCTATAAAATTCTGACTATTAAAGAAGGACTTGTTTGGGTGGTGCCTGTAGCTCAGTGGGTAGGGTGCTGGCCCCATATACCTCAGGTGGCAGGTTCAAACCTAACCCCAGCCAAACTGCAACAACAACAACAAAATAGCCTGGAGTTGTGGCGAGTGCCTGTGGTCCCAACTACTCAGGAGGCTGAGGCAAGAGAATTGCCTATGTCCAGGAGTTGGAGGTTGCTGTGAGCTGTGATGCCATGGCCCTCTATTAAGGGTGATAAAGTGAGACTGTCTCTTAAAAAAAAAAAAAAAGGACTTGTTTGTATATATCTTAAGTAGGTCAGTATCAAATCATAATAATTTTAGATTCCATTTATTATATTTAAAAGTCATGTAACAGTTTAATTTAAAAATGCCCAAACATAAAACATGCCAGAAAGAATTATTTGCAATTATTTCAACTAATGATGAAAAATGTTAGATATGTTAGATGTCAATTTAGAAATGAATGAGATTGTTTCAAAAATTATTTTGAGGGGTCAGGTGCAGTGTTTCATGTCTGTAATCCCAGCACTTTGGGAGGTCTAGGCAGGAGGATCACTGGAGGCCAGGAGTTTGAGACCAACCTGAGCAACACAGCAAAATCCTATCTCTATAAAAAGTAAGAAAATTAGCTGTGCATACCTGTAGTTCTAGTTACTTAAGAGCCTGGGGTGGAAGGATTCCTTAAACCCAGGAGTTCAATGTCATAGTGAGCTGTGATTGTGCTGCTGCACTCTAGCCTGACAACAGAGGGAAACACTTATTTTCCAGGCTGCCAAGTAAAAAAGATTGAGGATTTCTGTCCTTGAGTTAGAGTCTGACCAGCAGCTCTGGTGATGATACCAAGTGATCAAGGGTGGGGTGGAAGGTGCTTCCTTTCCACTTCCAGCTGCTAGTTCTGGCAACTAGGGTGAGACTGAGCCTAAAGTTGAGCACAAAATGGGCCAAAAGTTGATGAGTGAGAGGGCAGAGACTGGGAATTGGGCTATTTCTGGCTGTTTGGTACAATGGCTGCTTTTTCACCCTCTCTGGTTGGGTCAAGAGGTGAACAGCAGCCCCAAGGAGGAACCACCTTCCCGGGACATCTCTTCCACCACAGCTACATTACCTAGTTTCTTGTGACTTTTTTTCCCCACTCCAGCTATTTTTAGCTCTTGTTATTGTGGCCTTCTCTTTTCTCAAATGTAATCTCTGTCCACCTGTCCACCTGGCCTGCTGGGTAGGGTGCTGCATAGATACTGTGTTGGCATCTCTGGGGGTAAGCCTCAGGTTCTGCATGTTAACTCATTAGCCTAAAAATTACTTATTTACTCCTCAACAACTTGTACCCCAGCAATGATAGCAGCCTTCTTTGTTTACCACAGAATTTGAGCTTGGGAATTTGGACTAAAAATACTAAGAAATGGAGATGCAAATCAAAGTGGGTTTTGGCCTGTTCTACTCTTGGATGACTAGCAGACACTTCCTGGGGCCTTCTTGGCTTTAACTTGGGGGAACAGGGAAAAAAGTAATGTTCAGAGAAAGATGAAATGCATTTCTACAAAAGGGGAAAATCATAAAGCAAGCTCTTTTCCAGACTGACATGACCATGACATTGGACAAATGTCCACAAATGTTCAACATTGACAAAAGCACATATGGTTTCCAGCACTGTACCTAACTCAGAGCTGGATACCATCCAAGCTCCAGGGGTTAGATCAAAGTTTGAACTAAACCAACAGAATCATCAAGGCCAGGAATGGGTGTCCTCTCAGGAGAATCCTGAGAAGAACTGGGGTTCTTTAGGGTCAGTATTTGCCAGAGTCAGATCCAAGGCCAGCTGATATTTGAGGCACTCTCAAGGAATGGCCCTGTGAAGATGGAAGCTGAGCAGATGGATCCCTTTGAAAACTTGGAAGGGTGTTTATTCAAAGTAGTGGGTATGAATGAGATTGGGGTGGACATAGAATCTCTATTTCATTTTCCACTTAAAAAAAATCAGCAACTGCCTCTCTTGATCAGCTACCTGGGCTGGCTTTGAAGTTTAGGTCACAACCCTTGACTTTCTTTGAATTTATTGCGTGGTGCCTTGTGGCATCAGCCTCAGAGCAATGTTTTCAATTATATGAAGTAATTCAAGCAAGGCAAAAATATTTGCTTTGTGCCAGCCCCAACAAACTTGGCTTCCCTCATTTAGCAAGACATACCACTGTTGTGCTTGGAGAAGGGAAGATTCAGACTCAGCCAGTAGAAACCCTGCTGCTGTGTATTTCTAAATTTGGAGAGTGTAGAATTTTCAGAAACAACCGTTGGTCTAGACTAGAGAGGAGTTTTGAATGGTTTTGGAGAATGATCATTGCTTCTTTGACATCACAACACCCCCATCTTCTCTATTACCACTGTGTTTTTACAATAATTTAGTGAATTAAACTTGTTTGAAGAAGTTAGGGAAGAATTTTGAGATGCTTCTGGGGGTGAAATGGAAACCCTCAGGGTTGAGAAAACCTGGAACAAAGATTGCTACTATTAGACTAGAAATGTCAGGGAATAGTCTAACAAAATTTTAAGAGTCCTCAGCCTTGGATGTTTGTAGTGCAACACTTTGGCTTCTAGCACAAATGAACAATTTGTTTCTAATCACTTTTTTGTGTCTCACTTACATAGACAACATTCTTTTCTTTTATGATATTTACCCCCAAATTGTTTTAACCCACCAAAAACAAATGGGTAGACATAGGTGTCAGCCACAGTGTTTCATGTTTCTTGTTTGCTACTCAAATCATTTGCTCATCCACTTTAAGGAAAATGTTTCCTGGACTTCCTACTAATTTTTCTTTCCTTTGTTGTCTGAATCACGTATGCATTGTTTGACGAATCATTCATTTATCTGCTTGTTCAGTTGACAAGTACATATGGAGTCGCTGTCATGTTCTCACATTGGGCTAGGTGTTCAGGTACAAGAAGATGTGTTTCCTGCTCTTGGGAAGCTTCCACTCTGTTTGAATTCTCCACATGTTCCTCTCAGAATTCCTGAGAAATGACGGTCTTTGACTATGTGTCATCAAGTCCTGTTGGGGGCATTTCCTGGCCTGTCCTTTTTATTCTGGCTGTTTTTATAGTTACATACCTGGGGGAGGTGGAGATGTTTGAGTTGGGGCCTTGACTACAGAGAAGAAGATAAATACATCCTTGGGGATTTAGCTACAATCTGGGGATTATTGAACAAATCTCCCATTGTGAAAGAGGCTGCTAATCAAATACATAAGGCCTTCATTGCATGAGGAGATGATGCTCCATTACCCAGTGGATTGGAAAGCATGCAGACCTGCTTGTATTGTGAGCTGCCCTTGTATTGTGAGCTTGCCTTGTATTGTGGGTAGTCAGCCTGCCACGGCATGTTCCTGCCTCCAACTCTTCTCCCTCACCAACTCCGCCCTCCTAGCTGCCAGGGAAGGGACTCCTCGCTGGCTCGAAGGTGTCTTTCTTTTTCTTTCTTTCTTTTTTCAGGTGTAGGGTGTCAAGTCAACTGTAATCCTCATTAACTGTGCTAGGCTCCTTCTGTGGTTTGCAATTTGTATCTCTCTTATATCCTCATTCCCCATCCTCATTCCTCTTTACTCATAGGTATTTTTTCTTAAAAATGCATGTTGTTTGGTGTTGCATATGCTTTTCCATCTTTTAATTATTACCATTTTCAAATGAAATATAAGGCTGAATGAATATTACAGTGTATACCCCACACCTACTACCTAGAATCAAGCATTTTCTCACACTTGGCCATACTTGCTTAATTTTATACAGGTTTTTGAAAGTAAGTTGTAGACATCATGACAACTCATCCTTCAATACTTCAGCATGCTCCTCCTGAAAACAAAGACATTCTCCTACACAAAGGTACTGTCATTGTCACACCTCATAATGTTAACAGCAATTATGGAATTTCACCGGATACTCCATATTCATTTTTTCCTAAGAATATTTTTTATATCTCTTTTTTTAAAAAAAATTCAATCAACACTGATACATCATGTTTGGTTAAATATTTTCAGTCTCTCTTATTCTAGAATAGCCGTCCTCTTTTTAGAACAATAACACTGACCTTTTGAGGAGATTAACGCAGTTGTTTTGTAGAATGATCCTCCACTCTGAATTTTTCTGATTGCTTTCTTATGATGTCATTTAATTTATGTCTTTTGTCGTATAGTTTTCTCTACATTGGAAGTTAGCTCTAAAAACTTGATTAAATCCAGTTTAAAGTTTTGGCAAATATTCTTCAGAGTTGATTTTTTGTTAATATTGCATCCTGTTAGGTTAATGATTTCAAAGAAGTTGTCTAACTATTTGACATGTTAAGTTTGTGGTTAAAGTGGTGGCCACAGACCTTTTCACTGCAAAAGCACATTTTCCTCTTTCCAAATTAGCAAGAAATCTGTGGGGTAATACTTTGGAATACTGTGAACATCCTGTTCTGCAACAACCTTTGCCTTAATAACATTGGCATCTGTCAATGATTCTTGGGTGCGTCCATTATCTTATTGATAGATGAAAAATTGTGATATTCTAATATTATCAGTCCTTCTATATTTAGTAGCTGGAATTATTCTACATAGCAGAACTTTTGTTCACCTACAGTGGATAAACTAATCAACTCCTTCTTCATATTTCCCTATAACAACCAGTTCTTGAAATAATGAGTCAGTGTAATAGTCACCTCCGAAGATGGTATGAGTTTTTCTTCCTTCCCTTTTTATTTTATTTCATCTTTTATATTATTTATTCAGAATTTTGTAATCAGTTATGGCCAGTTTTCTTTTTATTGCTCAAATTTCTCCAATTTGGCCAATGGAAGTCTTGCTCTGATAAATATCAGAGCATTCCAGAATCTATTTCTCTAAGCGGCTGTGGTCTTTTTAGTGGGGAGTGCTATTTAGAATCAGGCACTAAATATGTTTATTGTGACTTGTCTATATTGTCTATGTTTCAGTAGACAGAAATAAGCAAATGAATAAAGTGATAATTTATGTTAATTCTAATTTAAATTTAATATTACTTAGTTTACTTAGCTTTGGTTTTATATTTGTTTCTCTTTTCTCTTCCTGCAAAATTCTTTTTCCCAGTTATATTGTATTTACTTTCTTAATTCTGTGCAAACTGCATTTTCAAAATGACAATAACACTTTTACTACTGACAATGAACCTAGTGAGTGAAGTGTAAGATTTATTTGCCTATCTTTTCATCTTGGAATATATCCTATTAGTATAAACAGTCAGAGTACTGTGTTTAAAAGTCACTTGGAAGACAACTTTCTTCTATATTATTCATTACAGATTTGACATAGAGTCATAGGAATTTGTTTCCGTTTATTTTGAATTTCAAAAGCTTTATTATTTTATTTTTTATTTCCATAATTGGGGGGCAATGCTTCCTTGTGCACGCAGACATCTCAGAGTAAAGTAACTATCAAAAAACAAAACAAAACAAAAACCAAAAACAATAACCACCAAGGGCCTGAGTTGCAAATCTCTAATGTTGCTTTTCAGAAAATTAATACTTGAGACTTCCCTTAAATGCAGCCCAAACATTCCAATCTAGTCCTAGCAGTAGTAGCGAGATTTGGGTTAAGCTTGTTGAACTGCAAAGAACATCTCAAGCAGTCATTTTTGTGGTGTGAAATAGCATATAATCTCCAACACTGGAAGCCCAGGCACCGAATTAATGAGAGGTTTCATGTGTACCTAAAAGAACATCTTTCCAAGAATTTATTACCCTTGTTTTGGTGTATGTTTGTGAAGGCCTTTACGCTGGTGGTCAGTTCAGAAACTTCAAAATTTTCTTTAAAAACTCTTCTTAGGAGGGAGGGGTGGGGAAAGGAAGAGCAGAGAGAGGGAAGGAGTAAGGGGGGTGGGGTCTTGGGGTCTTGGGGTCTTGGTGTGTGCCACACCTTTTGGGGGCAAAACACGATTGTAAGAGAGTCTTTTCCTAACAAATGCAACCAGTGTAACATGGTTTCTTGTACCCTCAATGAATCCCCAACAATAAAAAAAAAAAAAA